>SJYC01103178.1:0-13269 GCA_006408675.1 Madoqua kirkii
CTGAAATATGGAAAGCAGGTTGTCTTTTTGTGTCATATGGTCAACTTCTTCCCAGTTTTAAAACAGTGTGGCAAAATAGCAACTACCTATTAATTTGGGGTAAGTTATTTGGATAAATTTGAAATCTCACAATCTGAATAGAAATTTATAATAATTTTTGACATCTTCTATTCTTTTAGAAGTTATCAAGAAATTCTAGAACTAGTTTTAAGAATTTTTCAACCTTAAAAATATATGATAGTAATTGTTTTAGTTTATTGAGTGCTCACTCTGCAGAATATAACATGTTACTCAGTTTATACTGTTATCTTATTTAATATTTGTAGCTGCCCAATGATGTGGATTTTACTAACCCCCCTTTCACAGATGAAAGTCAGAAGTTTAGCAATTTCCCCAGTGGCCCTCAGCAAGTGGTGGAACAGGGATTCCAACACAGATGAGACTTGGATGTCAATGTTCTATATAAGATATGCCACTGTGCTATGCTATCTCAACATCTTAGATACTAATAAGGCTTGTTATATCCTTATACATAAAAAATGCTAAGGAAATCCACTTTACTTGCCTAGTCCTTAAAACATGAAACATTTTTAAGCAAAGCAAGAAAACAAATTTGCAAGGACCTGACAAAGTTCTAGTAAGACTGTTAATGATTTGAAGCAACACTAGTTCCAACACTTAAAGAAATTTGCTTCGAGAAATTCTTTACTTTAGTATAAGATAGATTTTAAAACTATGTTTTATTCTATCAAAAAAATTACAAAATAGAAAGGTATAGAATTGTTAACAAATAGATGTGAGCTAAAGCAGTTTGTACATCTTCAGGAAGCAAGAAAACTTCACTTCTTAGCTGACTTAGTCTCACTGTTTCAGCATCAGAAGAAGTATCATGACTCAGAGTTTTGATTTGTATGTTCTATGATCAAGATAGATTGCCTGTTAAAGCTTTTGGATTTATTGAAACAATCAACATAATTTATTTAAATACATAAAATTTAAGGATTTTTTTGACCCAAATACTCTTGTCTTGTGCCTTCTTATTTCAAGGGGGAGCTATTTTTTTAAGCCCAGAATATTTCTCCACTATGTAGCACTCTAAACCTATTTTTTCAAATCCTCACTTATGTTTCATAAATGTTACAAAAGTCATAGAGGAAATTTTATTTCAACAGTTTTCACTAGAAACAAGAACTTTGAGTTACATGGCACTTAGAGATTTTTTTGCCTAATATAAAATTATGTTTCTAAATAGATGGAAAATTCCTGGAAGTTTGCCCAGGAATGAACACTGGTCCCTTTCGGGGAGTGTCATTGGGAAATAGGGAAAGTCTTTTCAATCCAGTGCACAAGAAATAATGAAACTCTAGTTCTCATTTCCTTTCCCTTTGACCAAGTTTATTTAGAAATTTTAGTAAAGATGAAAATTCAGTTGAGAAATAATAAAGAAAGCAAAGGGCCTGGATTTTTTCCAAATGGGAAAATTAAACCTGGACTACTTGGGATTTGGTAATGTCCTAAGGGTGTGTGTGTGTATTTGTGCATGTGTATATTTGTGTGTGTGTGAGTATGTGTGAGAGAGTTTTGATAGTCATTTTCCTCTTTGAAAATTAGGATTTGCTTAGGCCACTGTTTTATGATATTCTCACTTCAGAAAAATATCTTATATGGCTGGCCTCATAATTCTTTCCCAGAGATGTATAGGTTTATTTATAGAAATGCAATTATAATTTATAGGGATTCCCAGGTGGCGCTAGTGGTAAAGAATCCACCTACCAATCCTGGAGACATAAGAGACACAAGTTTGATCCCTGGGTTGGGAAGATCCTCTGGAGGAGAAAATGGCAAACCACTACAGTGCTCTTGCCTGAAAAATTCCATGGACTGAGGAGCCTGATGGGCTACAGTCCATGGGGTCACAAAGAATCAGACACACTGACAACTGAGTACAATTATAATTTATATACATTTATGTGTTCTTACTTCAAATAAAAATTGTTGCAAAAAATTTTCTCTGTGACTTAATTTTATAACATTTGTGAAACATAAATGAGGTTTTGAAAAATAGATTAAGATTGCTACACAATGGAGAAATGTTCTGGACTTAAAAATATTTCCCGTTACTAGCTAAGAAGGCAAAAGAGAAGAGTATTCGGGTCAAATGCAGCTGTAATTTTACATATTTAAATAAACCGTGTCCTTTTGCTCCACTGAACTCAAAGGTGTTAGCAAGCAGTTGAAAATCTGCAGAAGGGCCTCATATCCCTGGTTCTTTCATATCTGCTGTTCTGCAGTTGTGGGTTAAACCAACCACAAACTATATAGTACCATAGTATTTACTATTGAAAAAAACATGTGTATAAGTATTTCTCAGTTCAGATTTATGTTGTTTCAGGGTGATCTGTATACAAACACACAATTTTGCAATATGGTTTTTCATATAAAAATACTCTAGGTACATTTTTATATCAGTATGTATTTTTTAAAAACTTTTATTGAATATAATTGCTTTGGACATCCCAAGTGGTGTGAATTGTAAAGAACCTTCCTGTCAATCCAGGAGACATAAGAGACACAGGTTCAGTCCCTGGGTTGGGAAGATCCTCTGGAGGAGGGCATGGCAATCCACTCCAGTATTCTTGCCTAGAGGATCCCCTGGGCAGAGGAGCCTGGTGGCCTACAGTCCATAGGGTTGCAAAGAGTTGGATACAACTGAAGTAACTTAGCATGCATGCACACATAGTTGCTTTACAATATTGTGTTTCTGCAAAGTGAATCATCTATATGTATACATATATCCCCTGCTTTTTTGATTTCTTTCCCATACAGATCCTCACAGAACATTGACTTCCCTGTACTACACAGTAAATTCTCATTTTATACATAGTAATGTGCATATGTCAATCCCAACCCCAATCTCCCAGTTCATCCTGCCTTCCTTTCCCCCACTGATATCCATAGGTTGTTCTCTACATCTGTGTCCCCATTTCTGCTTTGCAGGTAAGTTCATCTGTACTATTCTTCTAGATTCCACCTATAAGTGATTTTACACGATATGTATTTTTCTCTTTCCAACTTACTTCATCCTATATGGCAGTCTCTAGGTCTCTTCACATCTCTGCAAATGGCACTGCTTTGTTCCTTTTTAAGACTACTATCCCATTGTAAATATGTACCAGGAATGTATCCATTCCTCTGTTGATGGACATTTAGGTTCCTTCCATGTCTTGGCTATTGTAAATAGTGCTGCAATAAATACTGGGGTGTGTGTATCAATTTGAATTATGGTTTTCTCCAGATAAATGACTGGAGTGAGATTTCTTGGTCATATGGTAGTTCTATTTTTAATTTTTTTAAAAACCTCCATATTGTTCTCCATAGTAGTTGTACCAATTTACTTTCCCACCAACGGTGTAGGAGGGTTTCCTTTTTTCTCCACACCCTCTCCAGCATTTATTGTTTATAAATGTTTTCATGATGGTCTTTCTGACAAGTAATTTTGATTTTCATTTCTCTAATAATTAATGATGTTGAGCATCCTTTTTATGTGCTTTTTGGCCATCTGTAGGTCTTCTTTGAAAAAATGTCTGTTTAGGTCTTCCACCCATTTTTCATTGGATTGTTTCTTTTATTACTGAGCTACATGAGCTATTTGTATATTTTGTAGATGAACCCCTTGTTGGTTGTTTTGTTTGCAAATATTTTCTCCTATTCTGAAGGTTGTCTTTTTGTTTTATTTGTTGTTTTATTTACTGTGCAAAAGGTTATAAGTTTAATTAGATCTCATTTTGCTTATTTTTGTTTTTAGTTTCACTATGCTGGGAGATGGGTCCAAAAAGATCTTTCTATAATTTATGTTAGAGGCTGTTCTGCTTATGATTTTCTCTAAGAGTTGTAAGTGCCCAGCCTTACATCTAGATCTTTAATCTATTTTGAGTTTATTTTTGTGTATGGTATTAGGAAGTGTTCTAATTTCATTCTTTTACAGATAGCTGCCCAGTTTTCCCAGCACCACTTATTGAAGAGACTGTCTTTTTTCCATTGCATATTCTTGCCTCCTTTGTCATAAATTAGGTGAAAATTGGTATCTGGATTTATCTTTGGGCTTTGTATCTTGTTACATTGATCCATATGTCTTTTTTTTTTTTGCTCCAGTACCATACTGTCTTGATTTCTGTAGCTTTGGAGTATAGTCTGAAGTCAGAGAGCCTGATTCCTTCAGCTCTGTTTTTAGTTTTCAAGATTGCTTTGGCTATTTGAGGTATTTTGTGTTTCCATACAAATTAAAACCAATTTTAATCTGATTCTGTGGAATAATGTCATTGGTAATTTGATGGGGATTGCATTGAATCTGTGGATTGCTTTGGGTAGTATAATTATTTTTACAGTGTTGATTCTTCCAATCCAAGAACATGGTATATCTCTCCATCCATTTGTGTAATATTTGTTTTCTTTCATCAGTAGCCTATAGTTTTCAGAATCAAGGTATTTTTCCTTCCTAGTTAGTTTTATCCCTAAATAGTTTCATCTTCATGATGCAATCATAAATGGAATTGTTTTCTTAATTTCTCTTTCTGATCTTCTGTTAGTGTATTGGAATGAAAGAGATTCCTGTGTGTTAATTTTGTCTAGTTTGGTATCAGGGTGATAGTGGCCTCATAAAATTAGCTTGGGAGTGTCCCTCCCTCTGCAATTTTTGGAAGAATTTGAGAAGGATGTGTTAGCTGGTCTCTAAAATAGAATTCACCTGTGACGCCATCTAGTCCTGGGCTTTTGTTTCTTGGAAGATTTTAACCACAGTTTCATTTCAATTGCATTACTCATGACTGGCCTGTTCATATTTTTGTTCAGTTAAAACATTTTTTTAATGTATGTATTTACTTATAGGGCTGCATTAGGTTTTAGCTGTGATATGTAGGTTCTTTGCTGTGGCATATGGGTTTCTCTCTAGTTATCGTGTGTGGACTTAGTTCCTCTCTGGCTTGTGGGAATCATAGTTCTCCAAGGATCAATCCTGTATTCTCTGCTCTGGGGGACAGATTTTTAACCACTGGATCGCCAGGGAAATCCCTGTTCATATTTTCTATTTCTTCCTAGTTCAGTCTTAGAAAGTTATACCTTTCTAAGAATTTGTCCATTTCTTCCATTTTATTGGCATATATTGAGTTGGTCAAAAAGTTCACTCAATTTTTTTTCAGAAGATGTTACAGAAAGAGCCAAACAAACATTTTTGTCAACTTAGTAATTGCTTGTAGTAGTCTCTTATGATCTTTTGTATTTCTGTGGTGTCAGCTGTAACGTCTCCTTTTCCATTTCTAATTTTATTGATTTGAGTCCTCTCCCTTTTTTTTCTTAAGGAGTCTGGCTAATGGTTTTAATCAATTTTGCTTATCTTCTCAAAGAACCAATTTTTAGTTTCATTGATTTTTGCTATTCTCTGTTTTATAATATTTCACTTATTTTTGCTCTGATTTTTATTATTTCTTTCCTTCTACTAACTTTTGGTTTTGTTTGTTCTTATTTCCCTAGTTGCATTTGGTACAAGTTGTGTTATTTGATATTTTTCTTAAGAGGGACTGTATTGTTATAAACTTCCCTCTTAGAACTGTGCTGCTTTCCATAGGCTTTGGGTCATCATGTTTTAGTTTTCAATTGTTCTAGATATTTTTTTATTTCCTTTTTGATTTCTCCAGTTATCCATATGTTGTTTAGTAGCACACTGTTTAGCCTCCACTTGTTTGTGTTTTTTATAGTCCCTCCCACCCACCTGTATTTGCTTTCTAATCTCATAGCATTGTTTCAGAAAAGATACCTTATACAATATCAATTTTCTTAACTTGACCGAAGCTTGATTTGTGACCCAAGATGTGATCTATCCTGGAGAATGTTCCATGTGTTCTTGAAAAGAAAGTATATTCTGCTGTTTTCTGATGGTGTCCTGTATATATTAATTAAGTGTATCTGGTCTAATGTTTCATTTAAGACTTGTGTTTTCTTGTTAATTTTTTGTCTGGATGATCCATCCATTGGTATTAATCGTGTTCCTGTCAATTTCCCATTATATAGCTGTTAGCATTTGCTTTATGTATTGAGCTTCTTCTTGGTTGACTGCATAAATATTTAAAATTGCTTTATCTTCTTCTTGGATTGATCCCTTGATTATTAGGTAGCATCTTTCCTTGTCTTATTAACAGTCTTTGTTTAAAGTCTATTTTGTCTGATGCAAGTATTGCTACTCCAGCTTTTCTTTGCTTTCCATTTTTATGGAATATCTTTTTCCATCTCCTCACTTTCAGTCTGTATGTATCCTTAGGTCTGAAGTGGGTCTCTTGTAGACAGCAAATGTATGGGTCTTGTTGTTTTATCCATTCAGCCAGTCTGTTTCTTCTGGTTGGAACATTATTCCATTTACATTTCAGATAATTATCAATATATAAGTTCCTATTGCCATTTTTAATTGTTTGGGGTGTGGGGGTTTTTTGTATGTCTTTTTCCTCTTTCCCTTCCTTTTTTGTTCTCCTTTCTAGTGTTTTTGCCTTTAGAAGTTCCTTTAGCAGTTGTAAAGCTGGTTTGGAGGTGCTGAATGCTCTTAGCTTTTGTGTATCTGTAAAACTTTTGATGCTCTGTCAAATCTGAATGAGAGCCTCACTGGTTAGAGTATTCTTGGTTATAGGCTTTCCTTTTCATCATTTTAAATATATCCTGCCACTCTCTTCTGACCTGCAGAGTTTCTGCTGAAAAATCAGCTGATAACCTTTTGGGTTTCCTTGTACGTTATTTCTTGCTTTCCCCTTGTTGCTTTTAATATTTTTTGTACTTAATTTTTGTTAGTTTAATAGTATGTGTCTCAGTGTGTTTCTCCTTGGGTTTATCCTTTATGCAACTCTCTTTGCTTTCTAGGCTTGGGTGACTATCTCATTTCCCATATTAGAAAAGTTCTTTACTGTGATCTCTTGAAATATTTTCTCAGACCCTTTTTCTTCTTCTTCTGGGACCTCTATAATTCAAATGTTCATGCATTTAATGTTGTTCCAGATGTCTCTGAGTTTATTCACATTTCTTTTCATTTTATTATTATTATTATTCTGTTCTACAGCAGAGATTTCTACCACTCTGTCTTCCAGGTCACTTATCCATTCTTCTGCCTCAGTTATTCTGTTATTGATTTCTTCTAATGTATTTTTTCATTTTTAGTTCCTGTCTTGTTCATTTATGTTTATTTGTGTTTTAGTTCTTCTAGGACTTTGCTAAACTTTTCTTATATCTTTTCAATCCATGCCTCCAGTCTTGGATCATCTTTACTATCATAATCTGAATTCTCTTTCAAATAGATTGCTGATCTCCTCTTCTTTTAATTGTTCTTGTAGGTTTTAATCTTGCTCCTTCATCTGCAACATATCTCTTTGTTACCTCTCTTTTTTTCCCCTCAAAGTTTTGTGTTTGTGACCTGCTCTCCAGGCTGCAGGGTTGCAGTTCCTCTTGCTTCTGGTATCTATCCCCTGGTAGGTGAGATTGATCCAGAGACTTGTGCTATTATCCTCTTAATGAGGGTTAGACTATTGTTGTGGTGACCAGAGCCTGCCCTGGATATTGAGTGGGGCCTCCCCTTTGCTCTTTAGTTGTGACTGCCCTGTCATAGGTGGAGTCGGCTTCCTAGTTGTTGTAGTAGAAGCCCCAGGATTTCTTCGTAGCTGTGTTTCGATCTGTGGTGCAAAGTAGGCAGGGTTGGAGCACTCCTGCTGGGAGGGAAGCTACTGAGTATCCCTCCTTTGGAGCTACTCTTCTGTGGTGTACTCTGCTGTGTGATCTTTCACCCATTGTGCAGACCCCCAGATTATACTGATATTAGCATTGCCATGCTAGCATTTGATCCTGGTATCTCTTAGAGATTTCTTTCACCAGGCCATCAGAGTAGATCCACTGGAGTCCAGCCCCAGGATTGCAGTAATCAAGGATCTGGACCAGTTGTGGGTATTAGGTGCTCAGTCGTGCTCAGTCATGTCTGTCTCTTTGTGACCCCATGGACTGTAGTCCACCAGGTTCTGCTGTCCATGGAATTTTTATGCAAGAATATGGAAGTAGGTTGCTATTTCCTACTCCAGGGATCTTCCTGAGCAAGGGGCTGAACTCTCGTCTCTTGCATCTCCTACATTGGTAGGTAGATTCTTTATCAATGCACCATCTAGGAAGCTACCAAGTGTTATAAGGGTAGCTCAGACTTTAGCCTGGCACAAGCCACCATGTGTACATGCATGTTAAGTCACTTCAGTTGTGCCTGACTCTTGCAACCCTATGGATTATAGCCTGCTAGACTCCTTTGTCCATGGGATTCTCCAGATAACACTACTGGAGTGGATTGTCCTGCTTCCAGGGGATCTTCTCAACCCAGGGATTGAACCCACATCTTTTATGTCTCCTGTATTGGCAGGTGGGTTCTTTACCACTAGTGCTACACCTGCTAAAACTAGGTCTATCTTGGCTGTGGGAGCACTTATCTGTTCAGATGTTCTGTAGGTGCTGAGTTTTTACCAAGCTGTTTGGGACGGTTTCAGTTTGTGCATCTGCAAGGAAAAATTTCAGCTTTTCTTCTTAAACTGAGTGGCTCCTGGGACTTAGCTTGCTAGCATTTGATCCGGTATCTCTTAGAGATTTCTTTCACCAGGCCATCAGAGTAGATCCACTGGAGTCCAGCCCCAGGATTGCAGTAATCAAGGATCTGGACCAGTTGTGGGTATTAGGTGCTCAGTCGTGCTCAGTCATGTCTGTCTCTTTGTGACCCCATGGACTGTAGTCCACCAGGTTCTGCTGTCCATGGAATTTTTATGCAAGAATATGGAAGTAGGTTGCTATTTCCTACTCCAGGGATCTTCCTGAGCAAGGGGCTGAACTCTCGTCTCTTGCATCTCCTACATTGGTAGGTAGATTCTTTATCAATGCACCATCTAGGAAGCTACCAAGTGTTATAAGGGTAGCTCAGACTTTAGCCTGGCACAAGCCACCATGTGTACATGCATGTTAAGTCACTTCAGTTGTGCCTGACTCTTGCAACCCTATGGATTATAGCCTGCTAGACTCCTTTGTCCATGGGATTCTCCAGATAACACTACTGGAGTGGATTGTCCTGCTTCCAGGGGATCTTCTCAACCCAGGGATTGAACCCACATCTTTTATGTCTCCTGTATTGGCAGGTGGGTTCTTTACCACTAGTGCTACACCTGCTAAAACTAGGTCTATCTTGGCTGTGGGAGCACTTATCTGTTCAGATGTTCTGTAGGTGCTGAGTTTTTACCAAGCTGTTTGGGACGGTTTCAGTTTGTGCATCTGCAAGGAAAAATTTCAGCTTTTCTTCTTAAACTGAGTGGCTCCTGGGACTTAGCTGTGGTTTTAGCTCCACCTCTGAATGTAAGTTGCACACAGGGATCTACTCCCAAGGCTTCCCTGGAGCACTTTGGTCTGCCCCAGTGAGGACAGGGCCCAGAGGTGGCACAGCTGCCAACGTCATGGGAGGCAACAGGTGCACGAAGGGGTCGAAAGTTGTAAGAGATCTGGCCCAGTCACAGGTTCACAGGGAACCTGATGGCCATGATGTGGGAGATCCAGCCCTGGTGGGAGCCTTTCCTACCACCTGGTGGCAAGCACATGAGGGTTAGCCCTGGTGATCTTTCCAAGAAATCAGCGGGGGCCTTTCCTAGTTCATAGCAGCAGGTGAGCTGGGGCCAGCCCTGGCAGGGGCTTTTCCTAGCGTTTGGCCACAGGTACAAAAGAATTAGCCACAGTAGGAGCCTTTTCTAGTGCCTCGTGGTAGACATAAGACAGCTCACCCTGGCGGGGTATAAGTAGCGGCTGACAGGAGAGAGGCTGCAAAGACAGCTCCACCCCCTACATGTCACTCAACAGTGGCTCCTTGCTTCTGTGGTAGTCCAGGTTTCCTCCACAAGTATTCCCAGTTGTGGATTTTCTCATTCCCATCCCTTCAGGCTGTCCTGTCTACTTGTATCCAGCAGCAGTCCTCTCCTCAGCTTTTCTCTCATTGCCTATGTTCCAGCACCCAATGCCCATGCACACTGACAGACACAAGTTCAGGCTTGGAGGTACAGGGCTGTGGCATAGGCCACTATGTAAGTCTCACTTTGTCTTGCCTGCCATAGACCGGCTGTTTCACTCCCCTCTGACAGGCCCAGATGATTTCCTTCTGTCCCAACCAATCTGTACCTCCACAAGGGGGTTTCCCTGGATGCAGGAACTTCTCAGCTTCTTCAGATCCCCCACCTAGAAGCAGATCCTATCCCACTTCCTGGCCTCTTCTTTTTCTCTTCTTTCTTTTGTCTTACATGGTTCCACATGGATCTTTCTTGTCCTTTCCAGTGTCCAAGGTCTTCTCCTAGTGTTGAGCCAGTGCTCTGTGAGAACTGTTCCATCTGTAGATGTATTCTTGATGCATCTGTTGGGAGAGATGAACTCCTTGTCCTCCTACTTCTCTGCCATCTTGCTTGTCCTTATACTAGTATGTATTGATCTACCTTTTTTTTTTTAATCTAACCTGTTTTTTTAGAAGACAGAAAACTTGCTTTTTGAATAAATAACCAACAGAAAGTATTTACGATGTTGTCAGAGATGGAATAGGTAAATTGTAAACCATGAAGATACATCTACATATAAATCCTAGCTCTACTATATACTGTATAAATTTTGATATATCAATTTATTCATGAATTTCAGTTTATCTACTTATAAAATAACACTAATAGACACCTCATAAGGTTGTGAAATATACAATGAAAACTGTGAAAAATGCAACTCATATAAAGTGCCAGGCTGATGGAAGCCATTTAAATAAGCTCCTTTCATATCTTTTGTAGACTTTGTAATGTGTGTGTGTGCTCAGTCACTTCAGTTATATCCTACTCTTTGCAACTCTATGGACTGTATCCTTCTAAGCTCTTTTGTCCATGGGATTCTCAGGCAAGAATACTGGAATAAGTTGCCATCCCCTCTTCCAGGGGATCTTCCAGACCCAGGGATCAAACCTTGGTCTCTTGCACTGCAGGCAGATTCTTTACCCACTGAGCCATCCGGGAAGCCCAGACTTTGTAATAGACCTATGCAGATTTGTTGGTCTTTCTCCCACCCCCCTGCAAAATAAGTCTTAAGTATACCAACTCTTTGGTGACATTAAAAAATAAACACCTTTTCAAAGTGTCAGTATTTAGAATTCTTAGAATATGTTCTGTCAGTATAAGTAATTATTACCATTAAAAAATATCAAATCTAAGACCAAGTGCTTAAACATAAGGCACTCTGGTATATCCAGGCATATGTTTTGTTAAATATCAGGTTCTTTGTGTAATAGCTTAAACTTGCTAGGAATCACTCGTCTAGGTAAAAACTAAAAGATGCCCTCTGGTTAAAAGATGCTTTATAAAATGTGTATTTTTATATATTTTAAAGGATGGGATGCTATTATGGACTGGAAAGATGTCTTATCAGGAGGGGAAAAGCAAAGAATGGGCATGGCTCGCATGTTTTATCATAGGTAAGTGTATTATACTCAAGTTACAATTGATACTAATCTATTGTTGTAATAAAAAAATGTTCAAATAGGATCCCTTGTCCTCATTTGGTTTGAAAATATATTTTTGAAAAGCTAGTGCTTAGAATTTATAGTATTTAAATTTCTTAGGTTGTTTTTTAATATGACAAAATCTCCAAGTGTTTGTTCTGTTTATTTTATATTGAGTAATGTTAGATGACAAAATTAAATTTTTATGTGTTCTAAATTTGAAAGTGGGATTATTACTAATTTTAAAATGTGAAGAATAGATAACCACTGTGATGCTGTTGTGAACACAGTAGGTAGACATTCAGTGGAAGTGAAAGTCGCTCAGTTGTGTCCAACTCTTTACAACTCCATCGACTGTAGCCCTCCAGGTTCCTTGGTCCATGGAATTCTCCAGACCATAATACTGGAGTAGGTAACTGTTCCCTTCTCCGGGGAATCTTCCCAACTCAGGGATCGGACCCAGATCTTCCGCATTGCAGGCAGATTCTTTACCATTTGAGCCACCAGGGAAGCCCAGATATTCAGTAATATTTCTCAATTAAATTATTAAATTAAAACTAAATTAAATTTCTAATCAGTCAGTGGCCTATAAAGCTTAATAGTGTTCTTGAGAGGAGGCATATCTAATGGAGAAAGGAACCAACCAGCATAAGTCTTAATGGACTCAGAAATAAAGGGATGCAGGAAATAATTTCTCTTCATAAAACTTTTCTATTTCTAACCAGCTTCATAGCCTTTTGGTTCAAAGTATCAAGCACAAGACACTGGAAAGAAATATTGAAGCTATTATGAGTGTTCCTTTTTTTTTTTCCTATTCTTCTGTGAAAAATAAATTCCCATTTTAATGTTAGGCCTCTGGCACTGAGAACCTAAGTTGTCACTTTCAATACTTATATCTTGGGCAATAGAGTTATATACATGGATGGCTGAGTGGACCATAAGCTGGGGCACATGCAATACTCTTGAAGAAGTTGCAGTGGAAGCAATAAAACTTCTGTAGGGAACTTTAAAAAGCTGATATAAAATGCAAAAAGAAAAAAGAGTAAGCCTCATTAAACACTTAGCAACAAGTTGGCTATCAGTTTTTATAACTCTTTTATTACGGGAAAGCCATTAAAAGTTCATCAAAAAAGAGACTATTGTAAGATGAACCCTATATTCCCATCACACTGATTCAACAAGTCTAATATTTTTACAGCACTTGATTTATCTATTTTTTTATATAAAGCATTGTGAAACAAATCCAAAATCACAGCATTTCCCATGATATATTTTGACATCAATCTCTGAAATATTAGGATATTTTCTTACATTAGATACCATAATCATCATTAGTACAATTGACAATAATCATTTAAAATTATTTCATACCTGGTTCATATCCAATTTCCCTGATTGTTTCAAAAATATCTTTTTATACTTGGTTTGTTCAAACCAAGATCCAAACAACTTTTATGTACTGAATTTTGTTATATATCTCTTAATTATTTTTTAATTTAAAGAGTTGCTTCTTCTCTCTGCCTCTCTGCCCCTCCCATCTTTTATGCTATTGACTTGTTGAAGAAACTAGGTCAGTTGTCCTTTAAGAATGTTGTCCTTTCAAGATTGATCTGATTGTTTCCTCTTGAGATTCCTTTACCTCTTTCCTCAATCTATTGTTTTTCTTATAAACTGGAAATTAGAGCTAAAAACTTGATTACATTTAGGTTAAG
>SJYC01103179.1:0-17643 GCA_006408675.1 Madoqua kirkii
CATTTTTGTTAAGAATATAACATGTAATATTTATCACTGAAAAAATAATGTATAGTTTAAACAACTTTATTAAATACAATTATGTGTTTATATTATAGAAGTACAAATTTAGATGAGTAAAAACAAAAAATTCTGTTTTACTACTTGTAGCACATAAAATTTTAGTATAGTTTTTTCTCTACTTTAGTATACAAAAGTTGGTTGTTATTTTTAACTTTTTAATATGTAACTATTTTCATAAAGTATAGTACAGTTTATATTCCTCTTTTTTTTTTTTTGGCCATACCACATGGCTTGTAGAATCTTAGTTCCCTGATCAGGGATTGAATTCAGGCCCAGCAGTGAAAGCACTGAGTCCTACCAACTGGACCACAAGGGAATTCCCTGAATCCCTCTTTTTATTTTGTATCCTATTATGTGTATTACTATGTAATAGCTAGCCAAGGTTTGTTTATTATTATTATCATTATTATAACATTTATGTACCAAATACAGAAATGTATTTCAGTATTCAATTCAATGAATTCTGATAAATGTATATACCATATATGATCAATATCCCAATTAAGATAAAGAGTGATTCTATCACCCTAGAAAGTCCCTCATGCCCCTTTCCAGTCAAATCTTTCCATAGACAATTTCTGTTTCCATTTCTAATGAATAAATTAGTTCTCTGCTTCTACAAGTTCATATAAATTAATTGTGTGTGTGTGTATGTTTGTTGCTCAGTTATGTCCAGCTCTTTGCAACCCCATGGACTGTAGGTCACTAGGCTCCTCTCTCCATGGAATTCTCCAGGCAAAAATACTGGAGTGGGGTGCCATTCCATCCTTCAGGAGGTCTAGTGATTCTATCACCCTAGAAAGTCCCTCATGCCCCTTTCCAGTCAAATCTTTCCATAGACAATTTCTGTTTCCATTTCTAATGAATAAATTAGTTCTCTGCTTCTACAAGTTCATATAAATTAATTGTGTGTGTGTGTATGTTTGTTGCTCAGTTATGTCCAGCTCTTTGCAACCCCATGGACTGTAGGTCACTAGGCTCCTCTCTCCATGGAATTCTCCAGGCAAAAATACTGGAGTGGGGTGCCATTCCATCCTTCAGGAGGTCTTCCCGACCCCGGGATCAAACCCAGGTCTCCCACATGTGGGCAGATTCTTTACTGTCTGAGCCACCAAGGAAGCCCCAAAATTAAATCATGCAATATGTATTATTTTGTGTTATAGCTGGAGTTTATAAATGAGAAAAATGTTGTGTAATAACATGGTATTTTAATAACATACATGGTTAGTTCAAGGATAAGGCAAACTAAACAGTATAAACCCAAATTTGCAAACTCTGAATTTTTAGTGAAGTATATTTTACAATGACTTTTTTGAAATAATATGGTGAGATTCAAGAGTAAACTTTGTAGTGTGAAATTTATGACTAGCTGTTAACCACTATTACCTTGAATCTGTTTGTGTCTTGTCTATAAATATTCAGTAATATGATCCCCTGTATGATCCCCTTTTCCTGTATGGAAAAGACTCTGATGCTGGGAGGGACTGGGGGCAGGAGGAGAAGGGGACGACAGAGGATGAGATGGCTGGATGGCATCACTGACTCAATGGACGTGAGTCTGAGTGAACTCTTGGAGTTGGTGATGGACAGGGAGGCCTGGGACACTGTAATTCATGGAGTCTCAAAGAGTCGGACACAACTGAGCGACTGAACTGAACTGATAGTTGGTGAAATGTGACATGATGGTGGTTTTCTTCCTCAGGCATGTCCGACTATTGCAATCCCATGGACTGTAACCTGCCAGGCTCCTCTGTCCATGGGATTCTCCAGGCAAGAATACTGGAGTGGGTTGCCATTTGCTTCTCCAGTTGAATCTTCCCAACCCAAGAGTCAAACCCAGGTCTCCTGCATTGCAGGCAGTTTCTTTACCAACTGAACTACAATTGAAGCCTGAAATGTAAAATGATGGAATGTAGTATGTGGCTGTAAATTTCTCATTATGTCAGTGTGTTAATAAGATAAAAAGCAAGTGGCATTAATAAAAGATGCTAACCTAAAGAGATTTTTAAGTGCTTATAACTTAAATACTTGATACTCATGTATCTAAAATACTTTGGGTATACAATGATAATAAAAAATATTAAGGCTAGTGAAGGACCTCCACTGTTGGTGGAAATATAAGTTGGTGCAGCTACTGTGGAAAAAAGTGTGCAGGTCCCTTAGAAAACTAAAACTAAAATTACCATATGGCCCAGCAATTGCACTGCTGGGCATATATCTGTACAAAACACACACCCCAGTATTCATAGCAGTGCTGGTCACAATAGCCCAGACATGGAAATAACCTAATTGTCCATCTACAGATGAAAGGATAAAGACTTCCCTGGTGGCTCAGATGGTAAAGCGTCTGCCTGCGATATGGGAGACCCAGGTTCGATCCCTAGGTTGGGAAGATCTCCTGGAGAAGGAAACGGCAATCCACTCCAGTATTCCTGCTTGGAGAATCCCAGGGATGGAGGAGCCTGGTAGGCTACAGTCCATGGGGTTGCAAAGAGTTGGACATGACTAAATGACTTCACTTCACATTTATACAATGGAATACTTCTCAGCCATAAAAAAATAAATAAATAATGCCATTTGCAGCAACACAGATGCAACTAGAGGTTATCATACTAAATGAAGTAAGTCAGAAAGAGAAAGCAAATACCATATGAGGTCATTCATATGTGGAATCTAAAGGATGACACAAATAAACCTATCTATGAAGTAGAAACATATTCATTAACAGAGAGAACAGATTAGTACTTGCTAGGAGAGAGAATTTGTGGGGACAGACTGAGTAGAAGGTGAGGGTTAGTAGATATGAGCTTTTATATATATAAAGGGTAAACAAGAGGGTCCTGCTGTATGGCAAAAGGAACTATGTTCTCTATCCTATGATAAGCCATAATGGAGAAGAATATAAAAAAGAATATATGTATACTATTTTATTATGATTGATTTACAATGTTATATTAATTACTCCTGTACAACAAAGTGATTCCGATATATATGTATATATACATGTATGTATATATATGTGTATGTATGAATATACACACATATATGTGTGTATACATGCATGTATATATACACATATGTATGTATGTATGTATGTATACATACATATATATCTGAATATATGTAGGAAATGACAATCCACTCCAGTATTCTTGCCTGGGAAATCCCATGGACAGAGAACCCTTGTTATAGTCCATGGGGTCACAGAGTCAGATATGACTAAGCAACTAAACACACACGCATATATGTGCATATATATATATATATATATATATATATCTGAATCACCTTGCTATATAGGAGTAATTAATGTAACATTGTAAATCAACTTAAAAAAAATTTAAAAACCCAGTGAAGGAAAAGCATGATAATGAAAATTGCCTCCTTTCTTTCTCAAAGGATTAATAAGAAGATTTGAATTATAATGAGAAAGACTTGAGCTAACAACTAAAGTGGAGAACTTTAGCAAGGAGAATTATGAGTCAGAATCAGTCTTTTTGAGAGGATTTTAATTTTAATGTTTAAAAATGACTGGAAAAGTCCCATCTTATAGAGCCTTCTTGAGCCTCCTCTTTTGATGATACACCCAAAGAAAAATCTGAGAAACAGTGTTATCTAATGTTTTACTTAGTTCTGTCAGTTTCAGCTTACAGTCACTGCTTAATATATTTGCATGTGTCTACACATGCATGCATGCATGCGCACGTGCGCACACACACACACACACACACACACACACACACACACACACACACCACAAAACCAGCCTTACCAAGGAAACAAAATATCTTACATCTGCTAGGCTAGGAGTTGCTATGACAACAGAGTGTAAGAAATATACGTTTTTTTCTAATTCTAAAATGGCATCTCGTCTGTCTACCTCAAAGCACTCTAAAAAATAAAACACAATGCAATAACATTACTAAAAATAGAGTTATACAAAAAAATAAAATTTTATCCCAAACCTCTCTATTTTATACTTCCTTTTATCCTCTATCATTTTTACTTAAAAAAATCATCCACAAACAGAAATAAACTCTGAGACAAATAATTCTTAATACTTTAACCTGAACAATAACCGAAAGCTAACCAGTTAAACCACTTCTGTTGTCAAGGTTGCAATGAACTTTATTTCTTTGTGTGGAGAGCTGATATTAAAATTGATTGTAGTGTTCAAGTTGGGTTGACTCCTGTATCTCTTATGCTCACATTTAGTTAGTGTTGGCTGTGCCGGGTCATTGGTGCTGCGTGAGGACTTTCCCTGGCTGTGGTGAGCAG
The DNA here is from genome assembly GCA_006408675.1 of Madoqua kirkii. NCBI lineage: Eukaryota > Metazoa > Chordata > Mammalia > Artiodactyla > Bovidae > Madoqua > Madoqua kirkii. The sequence continues at coordinate 4,342 of SJYC01103179.1, forward strand.
GAGCGCCCTTTGTTGCAGTGCATGGACTTATTATGATGGCTGCTCCTGTTGCAGAGCACGGGCTCTAGGCACATGGGCTTCCGGGGTGCAGGCTCAGCAGTTGTGGCGTATGGGCTTGCTGCTCCATGGCATGTGGGAGCCTCCTGGACCAGGGATCAAACCAGTGACCCTTGCATTGCAAGGTGGACTATTAACCACTGGACCACCAGGGAAGCCCTCTATTATCCTTGACAGGCACCCCCCACCCTGCAGTAGGAAACAGGATCTTATTAATAAACAATCCATCAAATTACTAGGAAAACAGTTTGAAGTGCCAAATATTTTTGCTGAATGAGAAGTTACTACTGGTTTCAATTTTTATCTTTTCTTTATCATTTTGTTTTATTCTTTTACAGTGTATTTTTTCCTGAAGCATGGTTGATTTACAATGTTGTATTAATTACTCCTGTACAGCAAAATGATTCAGTTATACATAAATGTGTGTGTGTATATATATTCTATTTTTAAAAATTAATCTCCATTTTATGGTTTGTCATATGATAATGAATATAGTTCTCTTACTATACAGTAGAGTCTTCTGTTTATCCTTTCCATGTATAACAGCTTACATCTGCTTAACCCCAACCTCTCACGCTTTCCCTCCCCCATCCTTCCCCTTTGGCAACCATAAACAAATTCTCTATGTCCATGAGTGTATTTCATAGACAGGTTCATGTTCCTATAAAATATAATAGCAAATGGTATTTGTCTTTCTCTGGCTGTCTTTACTTAGTATGATAATCTCTGGTTGCATCCATGTTGCTGAAAATAGCATTACTTCATTATTTTTTTATGGCTCAGTACTATTTCATTTTGTGGAACACACCACATCTTCTTTATCCATTCATCTGTCCCTATTCATTTAGGTTGCTTCCATGTCTTGGATATTGTAAATAGTGCTGGTTTGATCATAGGAGTGTCTGTATCTTTTCAAATTACAGCTTTATCTAGGCATATGCCCAGGATTGGGATTGCTGGATCATATGTGCTTGCCTGGTTGCTCAGACCATAAAAAATCTGCCTGCAGTATTGGAGACCTGAGTTTGAGCCCTGAGTCAAGAAGATCCCCTGGAGAAGGGAATGGCAACCCACTCTAGTATTCTTGCCTGGAGAATTCCATGGACAGAAGAGCCTGGCAGGCTGCAGTCCATGAAATTGCAAAGAATCAAAAATGACTGAGCGACTAATACACACACACAGAAACTCTAATTTTAGCTTTTGGAGAAATCTTAATACTGTTTTCCGTCGTCACTGTACCAGTTTACATTCCTACCAACAGTATAAGTAAGATGTTTGAATTTTTCTTCACACTCTCTCCAGCATTTATTATTTGAAGACTTTTTCATGATAGCTGTTCTGACTGATGTGAGTTGGTACCTCTTTGCAGTTTTGACTTACATTTCTCTAATAATGAGAGATAATGAGCCTCTTTCCATGTACCTATTGACCATGGGCATGTCTTCTTTGGAGAATTATCTGTTTAGGTCTTGTGCCCATTTTTTGGTTGGGTTATTTTTTGTTATTGAATCATAGGAGTTGTTTGTGTGTTTTAGAAATTAAGCCTTTGCCAGTCGTATTATTTACAAAGACTTTTCTCCCAGTCCATAGATTGTCTTTTAATTTTGCTTGTTTTCCTTTGCCATGCAAAAGCTTACAAGTTTGATCAGGTCTCATTTGTTTATTTTTGCTTTTATTTCTATTGTTTTGGGAGACTGACTTAAGAAAACATTGATTTATGTCAGAGAATGTTTTGTCTGTGTTCTCTACTAAAAGTTTTGTGGTGTCTTATCTTGTATTTAACTCTTTAAGCCATTTTGAGTCTGTTTCTGCATGTGGTGTGAGGGTGTGTTCCAATTTTATTGATTTATGTATGGCTGTCCAACTTTCCTAATACTACTTGCTGAAGAGACTATATTTTCCCCATTGTGTATTCTTGCCACCTTTGTCAAAGATTATCCATAGATATGTAAGTTTATTTTTGGCTCTTTTCTGTTCCATTGACAGAAAGAAGAAAGAGAAAGGAAAAAATGATAAAGAGCTAGAGGGTGAAAATGAAAGAAAGAGAGTAAACAGAAGTAAATGGTGACAAATGTCAGGTGCCTCTGAGGTAGTAGACACTCATTTCCAGACAATAAAACTGAGCTAGTGAAAAAAACTGTTGAGTGCAATCAGAAAAATATATATATAGATTGTTTTTTCCCAAAGAAAATAGTCGCAATGTTACCAGGTTAAATGCCTGCTCTAAATTTGTCATATTAGCCATACTTACTTTTGCAGAGTCTTAGATCAACAAAATTCTATCAATAGTGATTAGGTATTTACATTATCGATAAAATTATCTCTTAATAAATGTTTGCAAACAGAATTGTGACATAATCAATAATTAGCTACTAAAATGTATTTTTCATGTAATTAGAACCTTGTCACCAAGAGTGAACTGTCTTTTGCAGCAAGGTTCTTTCAGTGACCTGTCATCTTTCTTCTGTCTCATAGTCATGATTCACCAATCTGCAATAAAGCTTATTGTATTATGAGCAAATATTTTAGAAATCTATTTAAAATCTGAGAATAATATGAAATTCTATTCCGAAGAAGGGGGAATGACTGCTTTTTTTGCTTTATCATTTGTCATCTTAAACATGTCATTATTCTCTTTTCTCCTTTAAAGTTGTTAACATTGCAGTTCATATTGCCAAATAAAGGCTTATTATTCAAAATGAAAATTATTAATTTATTTGTGCTTATTTTTAAGACCAAAATATGCATTGCTAGATGAATGCACCAGTGCCGTCAGCATTGATGTTGAAGGAAAGATATTTCAGGCTGCAAAAGGAGCTGGAATTTCCTTACTTTCTATAACACACAGGCCTTCACTTTGGTAAGTGTTTCCAATGTGCATTTATGATAAATGATTTTTCTTTTTGTTTCTTAAGGAATGACTTTGCTAAACTTTTTACCATAGAGCATAAGATATTTCAGTTATTTTCCACCTGCATTTCAGTTAAGGTTAAACTATGCCTAAGAGAGTGAAATCACTCTTAAGCTAAAAGTTGAAGTTCCTGTACTTGATAACATATAACAGAAATTAGTGATCTTTTCCATATGCTTTTCAAAATTGTATTTATTATTTATTTCTGGCTGCACAAGGTCTTTGTTGTTGCACACGGGCTTCCCTTAGTTGCGGCAGGAACTAAGCAGGGCCTACTTTCTAGTTGTGCTATATGGACTTCTCATTACAGTGGCTTCCGTTGTTGCAGAGCGTGGGCTCCGAAGTGTGCGGGCTTCAGTAGCTGCTGCTCCCAAATCCAGGAGTTGTGTGCGTGGGCTGTAGAGCACAGCCTCAGTAGTTTTGGCACACAGGTTTAATTGTTCCACATCCTGTGAAATCTCTCTAGATCAGGAATTGAACCAGTATGCCCTGGATTAGCAGGTGGATTCTTAACCACTAGACAACCAAACAAGTCCTTTCATATGCTTTTGAGTAACTCTCTTTAGGTTTTAAGTTTCCAAAACTTTGACCTCCCAATGGGTGTGGGGCCTTACCAACATTAAATTGAAAACTATGTCAAGGGAAAAATTAGAGTGTATATATAGAGCTTTTTTCCCCTTTGTTTTAATAAAAAAATGAACAGACATTTTTTGTAAATAATATTTCATAAAACCTAATGGAATTTTCTCTTTTTAAAAAAAAAGATCACCATTTTTTATCATCCCCTTACATTTTTATTGATTCATCATCATCATAAGAGTCACTAATGTAGATTCAACACCTATTCTATTCCAAGCTTATTTTATGTAAGCCTAATGGCAACGTTATAGAGTATAGGTAGCCTAATTTTTCCCATTATACAGATGAAGAAACTGAGAGCTAGAAAATGAAAAACATAATTTTCTATGATCATATTCTCTATACTCTCCTCTATTGCACTACTTATTATAAGGAACTCAAAAGGTATCTCATGTATGATTCATAAAAAAAATCTTTAATTCTCACTATATTCTACTGTCTACATTTGCATTTCTGTTTCATCAATCAAAATCTTTTCCTTTGACATGTTAGTAGGTATATAGTAGACTCTAATGCCAGGCAGGATTCCTCCTCTCCCTCTGACTGGAGCATTCTGTAGCATGTGGCTGATCACATTTGTGCCGAAGCTGTCATTATGTACATGACTTCAAACCTAGACTAAATTGCAAGCTTTAAGTGAATGCTTAAAGCATTTCCAGCTCTTTACTTTATAGAGAATGTTTACTTTAAGACTGTGAGTAAGTTGAGTGTTCAATTCAGTTCAGATTTTATTTGTTCAAAGTTCTTTGACTGTGAATTCTACTTTTAAGAGGACAATATATTTCCTCTCAAATCTACTATTTGAGAGGATAATCACTTTATTTAAACATTCAGACTTTTTATATTTTTCTTTCTCAAAGTTTACCTGAAAATAGAGAATTTCATGAGGTGATCTTTTCTATAGAATTTTGTAGTTTGTCTCTCTGTTGTTAAAAATATTAGTCAGCATCTGGAGTGATAGGACCCTGATTTGCCAATCTCCCCAGAGGCAGTCTGGATCCGGTCCAGGATGAGTTAGAGTCCATGTTGAACAGTGATATCTATGACCTTCTCTTGCAGGGAAACAACAGGAATTGGTTTAATACGATTATGACATATGCCTGTGGAGCCAGACTTGTAGAACTCTTGAGTCCTTTCTGACACAGTCCTGGTGTTTTTCCAACCTCTATCTATGCATTCTTGTCATTTAGTTCCCATTCAAGTAGCCTAAAGTGGCGTGGGAAGCATGTTTAGCTGGGTTTTTTTTTTTTTTTCATTTTAGAACAAGGGTTTTTGTTTTTAAGACTTTTCTTTAAAAAACAGTTTTAGGTTCATAGCAAAATTGAACATACAGAAATACGCCCATACTCTTTGTCCCTATACATGTATAGCCTCCTGCATGATCAACATCCCTCTCCAGAGTGGTATAATTGTTACAACTGATGAACTTTATTGACACATTTTTAGCATACAAAGTCCATAATTTTCCTTAGGATTCACTTACTGTTGTGCATTGTATAGTTTTGGACAGATTTATAAATACATGTGTCTACCATTATAGTCAAACACAACTGAGCCTGCACAATTTCAGGCTCAATTCAGTTTATTTTCAGTTCAGTTCAGTTCAGTCGCTCAGTCGTGTCTGACTCTTCACAACCCCATGGATGCAACTGCATGCGAGATTTCCCTGTCCATCACCAACTGCCAGAACTTACTCAAATTCATGTCCATTAGGTCAATGGTGCAATCCAATATCATCCTTTGTTATCCCCTTTTCCTTCTTCCTTCATTGTTTCCCAGCATCAAGGTCTTTTCCAATGAGTCAGTGTTTGCATCAGGTAGCCAAAGTACTGGAGTTTCAGCTTCAGCATCAGTTCAATTCAATTCAGTTTAATCACTCAGTCATGTCTGACTCTGCGACTCCATGGACTACAGCACACCAGGCCTCCCTGTTCATCACCAACTCTCAGAGTTTACTCAAACTCATGTCCAGTGAGTTGGTGATGCCATCCAACCGTCTCATCCTGTCATCCCGTTTTCCCACCTTCAATCTTTCCCAGCATCAGGGTCTTATCAAATGCGTCAGTTCTTTGTATCAGGTGGCCAAAGTATTGGAGTTTCAGCTTCAGCATCAGTCCTTCCAATGAATATTCAGGACTGATTTCCTTTAGGATGGACTGGTTGGATCTCCTTGCAGCTCAAGAGACACTCAGGAGTCTTCTTCAACCCCACAGTTCAAAAGCATCAATTTTTCAGTGTTCACCTTTCTTTACAGCCCAAATGACATCCCTATATGACTATTGGAAAAACCGTAGCTTTGACTAGATGGACTTTTGTTGGCAAAGTAATGTCTCTGCTTTTTAATACACTGTCTAGGTTGGTCATAGCTTTTCTTCCAGCAAGCAAGCATCTTTTAATTTCATGGCTGCAATCACCATCTGCAGTGATTTTGGAGCCTAAATAAATAAATAAAGTCTCTCACTGTTTTCATTGTTTCCCCATCAATTTGCCATGAATGGATGGCACCAGATGCCATGATGTCTGTTTTCTGATTGTTGAGTTTTAAGCCAGTTTTTTCACTCTCCTCATTAACTTTCATCAAGAGGCTTTTTAGTTCTTTTTTGCTTTCTGCCATAAACGTGGTATCATCTGCATATCTGAGGTTATTGATAGTTCTCCTGGCAATCTTGATTCCAGCTTGTGCTTCCTCCAGCCCAGCATTTTGCTTGACCATTCTGCATATAAGTTAAATAAACAGGGTGACAATATATAGCCTTGACATACTCCTTTCCCAATTGGTAACCAGTCTGTTGTTTGATGTCCAATTCTAACTGTTGCCTCTTGACCTGCATACAGATTTCTCAGGAGGCAGGTCAGGTGGTCTGGTATTCCTATCTCTTGAAGAATTTTCCACAATTTGTTGTGATCCACACAGTCAAGGACTTTTGCATAGTCAATAAATAGAAGTAGATGTGTTTTGGAATTCTCTTGTTTTTTCTATGATCCAGCTGATGTTGGCAATTTGATCTCTGGTTCCTCTGCCTTTTCTAAACCCAGCTTGAACATCTAGATCACAGTTCATGTACTGTTGAAGCTTGACTTGGAGAATTTTGAGCATTATTTTGCTAGCATGTGAGATGAATTCAGTTGTGCAGTAGTCTGAGCATTCTTTGGCATTGCCTTTCTTTGGGACTGGAATGAAAACTGACCTTTTCCAGTCTTGTGGCAATTGCTGAGTTTTCCAACTTTGCTGGTGTATTAAGTGCAGCACTTTCACAGTATCATCTTTTAGGATTTGAAATAGCTCATAGAGGACTGGAATGCAAAAGTAGGAAGTCAAGAGATACTTGAGGTAGCATTCCAGTTTGGTCTTGGTGTACAAAATGAAGCAGGGGAAAGGCTAACATACCAAGAGAATAAACTGGTCATAGCAAACACCCTCTTCCAACAGCACAAGACAAGACTCTATACATGGACAACACTGAAATCAGATTGATTATATTCTTTGCAGCCAAAGATGGAGAAGCTCTATACAGTCAGCAAAAACTAGACCAGGAGCTGACTGTGGCTCAGATCATGAACTCCTTATTGCCAAATTCAGACTTAAATTGAAGAAAGTAGGGAAAACCACTAGAAAATAGATGTATGACCTAAATAAAATCCCTTATGATTATACAGTGGAAGTGAGAAATAGATTTAAGGGACTAGATCTGATAGAGTGCCTGATAAACTATGGATGGATGTTTGTAACATTGTGCAGGAGACAAGGATCAAGATCATCCCCAAGAAAAAGTAATGAAAAAAAGGCAAAATGGTTGTCAGAGGGACTTTACAAATAGCAGAGAAAAAAAGAGAAACTAAAGGCAAAGGAGAAAAGGAAAGATATACCCATTTCATTGTAGACTTCCAAAGAATAGAAAGGCGAGATAAGAAAGCCTTCTTCAGTGATCAGTGCAAAGAAAGAGAGGAAAACAATAGAATGGGAAAGACTAGAGATCTTGTCAGGAAAATTAGAGATACCAAGGGAACATTTCATGCAAAAATGGGCACAATAACGGACAGAAATGGTATGGGCCTAACAGAAACAGAAGATAGTAAGAAGAGGTGGCAAGAATACACAGAAGAACTATACAGAAAAGATCTTAATGACCCATATAATCATGATGGTGTGAGCACTCACCTAGATCTAGACATCCTGGAATATGAAGTCAAGTGGGCCTTAGGAAGCATTACAAAGAACAAAGCTAGTGGAGGTGATGACATTCCAGTTGACTGTTTTAAGTCTTAAAAGATGATGCTGTGAAAGTGCTGCACTCAATATGTCTTCAAATTTGAAAAATACATCCTTATAGTATTATACAGAGTATTTTGATTGTTCTAAAAATCCTCTGTGCTCTGCCATTTTATCCCTCTCCTCAACCCATGGATCATGAGTTCCAATCCCACAACTTCATGACAAATAGAAAGGGAAAAAGTGAAAGCAAAACAGATTTTATTTTCTTGGGCTCCAAATCACTGCAGACGGTGACTGCAACCTTAAAAGACCTTTGTCCCTTGGAAGGAAAACTATTATAAACCTAGACAATGTATTAAAAAGTAGAGACATCACTTTGCCAACCAAGGTCCATCTAGTCAAAGCTCTGGTTTTTCCAGTAGTCATGTATGGATGTGAGAGTCAAACTATAAAGAAACCTGAGCACTGAAGAATTGATGCTTTGAATTGTGGTGCTGGAGAATATTCTTGAGATTCCCTTAGGCTGCAAAGTGATCAAACTAGTCAATCCTGAAGGAAATCAACCTTGAATATTCATTAGAAGGACTGAGGCTGAAACTGAAATTCTAATATTATGTTCACCTGATGCGAAGAATCAGCTTATTAGAAAAGCCCCTGATGCTGGGAAAGATTGAGGGCAGGAAGAGAAGGGGACCACAAAGGATTAGATGGTTGGGTAGCATCACTGGCTCAGTGGTCATGAGTTGGAGCAAACTCTGGAGATAGTAAAGGACAGTGAAGCCTGCTGCACTGCAGTCCATGGGGTTGCAAAGAGTTGGACACAATTTAGAGACTGAATAACAACAACGTCAACCCCAGAAACCACTCATCTGTATGTGTCCACAGTTTTTCCTTTCCCAAAATATCATGTACCTGGAACCATACAGTATGTAGCCTTTTCAGATTGGTTTCTTTAACTTAGTGATAATCATTTGTTTCCTCCATGTCTTTTCACAGCTTGATACTTCGTTTCTTTTTAGTGTTAAATAATATTTCATTGTTTCAATGTACAGATTGTTTATCCATTCACCTACTGAAGGCTTGGTTGCCTCCAAGTGTTAGCCATTATAAATAAAGATGTTATAAACATTCATATGCAGGTTTTTGTGTTGACATGCATTTTCTCAAGTCTTTTAAGTAAATATCAAGGAGTGAAGTTACTGGATTGTACTGGTAAGCCTATGTTTAGTTTTGTTAGAAACTACAAAAGAGTATTCCAAAACAGCTATACCAGTTTTCATTTCCACTGGCAATGAAAGCCCCTGGAGAAGGAATGGCAACCCACTCCAGTATTGTTGCCTGGAGAATCTCATGGACAAAGGCGCCTAGCAGGCTACAGTCCATGGGTTTGCAAGAGTGGGGCACAACTTAGCGACTAAACCACCAAAAAGCAATGAAAGAGATTTCCTGTTGGTCCACAGCTTTGTTAGCTTTTGAAGATGTCAGTGTCCTGGATTTTGGCCATGTCAAACAGGTGTGTAGTAGACAAATTTTTAAATAAATAATAAAATCTAATTTCATATTTTCGAACCAAAAAACAAACATTTTTTAATTGTAGCTACCCATAGTGTATTTCCCTGTAAACTAATAATCATGTTAGTTCTTATTTATGAATTAGTTTAGTCCTTTTAGGTTATAGAAATCTATCATTTTTGATTATCCTTTCTTCCTACATGAAATTCATATTTTCCCTGAAAAGATTTCAGAAAAGGAAAAATATGTATTATGTTTTCCTCCATACAACAAATGGGTAATTGTTGATTGTAAAGAGTAAAATCAATACTGTATCTGAAGACATAAAAAATTATAGAAGCTTATTAAATTATTTGATTCCTGAATAGAATTACAATTTTATAATTACCACTATCCAATGCTTTATCTTATTTGTATAGAAAGTCTGCAGATTATTTCCAATAAGTCTCTGTTAAAATAGTTCTTTTTTAATTCCTCTAAAATAAACCCTGAAATAGTATTTTAGCACATAATATAGAACATAGGTCATGAAACACCAATACAGTTTCTTCCCCTGTGTAGAAACCAAATAATGTTGTAGGACTGGAATGATGAGCCAAACCTTCAATATACACTGAAAGCAGAAGTTGCTCAAGATCTGAACTACTGCATTCTGAAATTGCTCCTGGTTGAAGAGTCACAATTAGGGAAGTCCAAGAGAAGTTGACAATAAAATAAACAAAATGATAGTATTTTTTTCCTATTAATTCTCTTTCCTGTATCACTGTCCTTCTTTTGTTTTTTCATAACTTTTGTTTTAGCTCTCATATTTTAATAGCAATGTTGTCATTAAAAAAAATTTTCCTTTGATGTAAGAACACATTGTTTTAAATTTAATTTTTGCAAGGTTCCAACTGTTGGGAGGTCAGATTTTTGGAAAAGTTGAAACCCTAAAGATAGTTACTCAAAAGTATATGGAAAACATTAATATCTGTCATATGATATCAAACATATGAACATCAGCCTTCAGCTGTTCAGAGTGATGTTTACCCTTTTAGACATAGTTTAATTAGTTTAATTTCCCCATCTTAATGGTAACACCATCCAATCAAAATGTAATGAAACCCAAATTTCTATCAATTGATAAACAGACAAAATGTATAATACCATAAATGGAATATTATTCAGCCATAAAAATGAAGTACTAATACTACAACTTTTAGATCATTTGTTGGGTGGAAGAAGTCAGTAACAAAAAGCCGTTTTGTATGAGTCTGTATGTATGGAATATCCAGAATAGATAAATCTGCAGAGAGAAGCTTGGTAGCAGGCAGGTACTGAGGAGCAGAAGAAACGGAGATGGACTGCTAATGGGTATGAGGTTTCTTTTGGGAATGAAGAAATATTCTGGAACTGGATAGTGCTAATGGTTGTATGAGGATGTGACTATACCAAAAATCACTGAATTTTGCATTCTAAAAGAATGATTCACAATATATAAATCATATTTCAATTTTAGAAAGGAGGGTAAAGTGACCTGATATATCCACACTGAGCACAGTAACCAATAACAATGAGAACTTAAAAGAAATCAAGAAGTAAGAAAACCTGTAAGGTAAAGCCATAAAAACTGAAGACACATAAGAACATGTGCCACTTCAGCATAATGTCAAGATGCAGTGGCTCAGCCATGTGAGGCCAGATCTGCCAGGACTACTTCTTTAAACATACACCCCACAATTCCCAAAGACTGGTAACCTTAACTTTCACTTAGGAAAAGGTTGTTTACCTCCTGTCTCATCAGTAAAAATCATCTCTGTACCCCTCTGAAATTCCTAGTTATGAACCTGAACCATGAGAAAAAGAGGCAAATTATATGAAAGCATGAAACTGGCTTTAGAGGATTTCTATAATTTCATTTTTAAAAAACGTTTCAAACTTTGATTTTTGAGAAATTTTTCTTATGTTGACTAACTCATGCCCAAAGGATAGTGTATTTCCTTTACTCTTCTTAGTTATTTTCTTAATAACCTTTAAAATTTTTACTTTCTTGCCTCTGCTTCTTGTTCTTATTCCCATTCTAGTTCAGTTCAGTCACTCAGTCATGTCTGACTCTTTGTGACCCCATGGACTGCAGCATGTCAGGCTTCCTTATCCATCACCAAGTCCCAGAGTTCACTCAAACTCATGTCCATCAAGTTGGTGATGCCATCTGATCATCTCATTCTCTGTCGTTCCTTCCTCCTCCCACTTCAATTTTTCACAGCATCAGAGTCTTTTCCAGTGAGTTCATTCTTCTCATCAGGTGGCCAAAAGATTGGATTCAGCTTCAGTATCAGTCCTTCCAATGAATATTCAAGACTGATTTCCTTTAGGATGGACTGGTTTGATCTCCCTGCAGTCCAAGGGACTCTCAAGAGTCTTCTCCAACACCACAGTTTAAAAGCATCAATTCTTTGGCGCTCAGCTTTCCTTATAGTCCAACTCTCTTTGTAGTTCAATTCTCATATCCATACATGACTACTGGAAAAATCATGGCTTTGACTAGATGGACCTTTGTTGGCAAAGTAATGTCTCTGCTTTTTAATACACTGTCTAGATGGGTGATAATTTTTCTTCCAAGTGGCAAGGAGCTTTTAATATCATGGCTGCAGTCACCATCTGCAGTGATTTTGGAGCCCCCCAAAATAAAGTCTCACTGTTTCCACTGTTTCCTCATCTATTTGCCATGAAGTAATGGGACTGGATGCCATGATCTTAATTTTCTGAATGTTGAGTTTTTAAGCCAACTTTTTCACTCTCCTCTTCCACTTTCGTCAAAAGGCTCTTTAGTTCTTCTTCACTTTCTAAGTATTCTTATATTTATTCAGGAGCTATACTAGGTTATGAATATAAATAAATGTAATATTATGTCTTCCTTTGCAATTCACATATATTCAGAATATAAAATAAATTTAATACAAACAATAAATTTTCTAGAGACTAATGATTTTGGGAGTGAAAACAATCACAATATTTTATCTCTTGAAGGATTCTTGAAAATCAAATGTAAAATAGACATCTTACTTAAAATTTGCCTTTGAATACCAATTAGAATGATAAATCTGTAAGTAAAATGGCTTTTTGTAATTATTGCTAATAATATGATTTCATTTTGATTATGCAGGAAATACCACACTCATTTATTACAGTTTGATGGTGAAGGAGGTTGGCGCTTTGAACAACTGGATAGTGCTATTCGTTTAACACTAAGTGAAGAAAAACAAAAGCTAGAATCTCAGCTAGCCGGAATTCCCAAAATGCAACAGAGACTCAATGAACTATGTAAAATTTTGGGAGAAGACTCAGTGCTGAAAACAATAAAAAATGAAGATGAAACATCCTAATTTATTCTGATATGTTTTAAGTGTTAATTTTTAGTTAAAGGCTCAGAGACATGGTTACAGCTCATGCATTGTGTTAAGCTAAGGACAGAGGGAAAAAAGGTAGCAAGAAATGTTTTATAAGATTTTAGCATCAAGGAAACGTATGAGCTGACTTTTCAGAAGAAAATAAATGCATTATGTAAGTTAGTCATTATGGCTTATACTAATTCCTAATGAAAGACTAATTCACATGTAAAACAGGATTTTCTAGGTGAGTTAGCAAATTTGCTATGTATATGTGATGCGTCTGAAAGTCTTGACAAACATGAGACCTGTCTTGAGGACAGACAACTTAAGAACAATGTTTGCATTGAAACCATGTGCATAAAAATAGAAGTCTGAGTGACATTTTTGTCCATTTATGGTTCCTAGATTTAACAGCTAGAATCTATGTTCCTTTATTGATAGTGGTCAACTAAACCTGTGTACACAATAGTTTGATCAATAATTTCAATATGAAAAAATTCTTTTAATGACAGTGGTTGAAAGAAAGAAGCATGACTATGCTTCTTTTATATGTAAAAAAATCCTATTTTAAATTTAAAATTTTGAGCATCTCAGTGTGG
>SJYC01103182.1:0-19588 GCA_006408675.1 Madoqua kirkii
TTTTTAATCATATAAGATATTTGTTGAAAGTAATTTTTTAATTATAGCATCATAGCTTATATCAGCTTCTAGATAAATATAAATATTTTTGCATATGTTTTAGAATGAGTGGATGTTCAAAGTTAAGAAATTACTTTAATTCTTGGGTTACTTAGATACCTAAGTGGAGACTAATTTTGATTATTAAATTTTAAAAAAGTAAAGGTTAAAACATAACTAAGATAATATTTAGAGATGGTATTTTTTAAATTTAAATTTATATTTAATTTAATTTATATATGTGTATATATATATATGTATACATATATATATATATATATGTATGTATATATACACTAGATCTTCTTTAAACATTTCTCTGTTGATGGACATTTAAGTTACTTCCATGTCCTGGCTATTGTAATAGTGCTGTAATAGACATTGGTGTGGATTTTTTTTTTTAATGGTTTTCTCTGGGCATATACCTAAAAGTGGGATTGCTGATACTTATGGTAGTTCTATTTTTAGTTTTTTAAGGAACTCCACACTGTTCTCCCTAGTGGCTTTACCAATTTACAGTTTCACAAAGTGTAGGAGGATTCCTTTTTCTCCACACCCTCTCCAGCATTTATTCTTTGTAGATTTTTTTCATAATGGCCACTCTGATCAGTGTGAGATAACTCATTGTAACTTTGATTTACATTTCCCTAATAATTAGTAATGTTGAACACCTTTACACGTGCTTTTTGACTATCTATATGTCTTTGCTGAAGAAATGTCTACTTAGATCTTCCAGTTTTTTATTCAGTTATTTGTTTTTTATATTGAGTAACATGTATATTTTGGAGATTATTATTGTCAGTTGCTTCATTTGCAGTTTTTCTCATTCTGAGGTTGTCTTTCTGTTTTATTTATGATTTCCTTTGCTGTGCAATAGAGATTATACATAATTGAATACATGGATTTATTCTGAACTTTTAATTATTTGAGTTAAACAATCTACAAATTGGCTTTTTTGCTAAAGATTTGTTTGCCCTCTCATGTGACCTTTGTCTTTAATTTTTCCAGAAAATGGTTTAAAATGAAGTTTTCAAGGAAAATAAAATTTATTTTTTAACTTCATATATTGTAGAGGTAATAATTTGAAAAATGCAAAGATTACCTGGATAACAGATAATCCATCATCTTTAATATTATTTGTTGTATTAGATATTTTCTAATACTTCTTTAACATTCTATCCTTATTTGATTCTTTTTTTATTTTTAGCCTCTGATCCTAATGAGATCAGGGTGAGTGAAATTGTATCTTAATATATACCTCTCTAGAGGAGGGGATGACAGCCCGCTCCAGTATTATTGCCTGAAGAATCCCCATGGAGAGAAGAACCTGGCAAGCTGCAGTCCATGGGGTTGCAAAGAGTTGGACATGACTTTGTGACTAAGCACATATATCCCTCTAGTGGCTAGAATTTAAAAGGAGTGCAATATTAAGAAAGAAAAAGAATCACAATTGTTCCAAATAAAGAATATGCCTTTAGAGAAGGAAAAAGACCAAGAAGAACAGAAAGTAAGTGAACCAGTGAGTGAGGGAAAAATTAGATAAGAAGTTACGTGGGTAGAATCAGTAGACGAGAGGATCTAAGGATTCAGTCTTTTCCAAGCAGACATCGCACCAGGAACTTATCATGTATTTTCTCACTTAATGTTCATAAAGCTCCACAAAGAGGATACAGACAAAAAAGTTGAATCTTAGAGGGTAAAAATAACATAATCAAATCATACTGTTAGAATAAACATTGATAATTAAGTAGATGGAAGTTTTCCTTTATTTCTTGTACGGTGGCAATTTCCTGTTGATTCAACAACTGGATAAGCAGGAGTATGATAAATGAATGTGACAGGGCCACCACACCTAACACACACCTATCTACCTACTTATAGTTCTTGCAGAACTGGAAGTAAGGGGTGGAGGTCATGGGGAGGAGGAAAAAAGAAGAAGAAGAAGAAAAAAAACCACAACCCAGCAACACCATGACGATTTGGGCTAAAAACATAGTTTGTATATACCAGATCTATAAAATGCAGTAATCACATGCGGGAATTCTTCATGATCTTTGATTAAGAGAGATAAGAGTCTCATCTATCACATATGCCTGCTGTTTCTTATTTTTCTTTATCTATTTTCATGGCCTGTAATACTGTTTCTATAGCCAAAGGCTAGGGATGGGCTGTTTAGGAAAACAGTTCACAGGTTCCAGGCAATATCTAGACACTGTGAAGAGTTTCAAAGACATGTCTTAGGCAATGAAAAAAGACAAGTGCTAAAGAGTGCTTTTTAAATTCTGAAAACTGTTTATAAAAATCTAGAGCTTATTGCTTTCTAAACTAATTTTTTTCTTTTAGCTTTTAAAGGAGCTCCTAGTACACATAAATTAAAAAATCCTGTAAGGTAGAACTTGCTAGTATATCTTTGCTAGTCTAACTGAATGTCAAACAAGATTTTGAATAGGTTGATATTTTTTCTTTAAAATACCATTAGGTATGATAAAAAATTTATGGAGTTCTTTCCTTAGACTATGTCCTCAATGGATTATTTATTGATCTTTCAAGGCCAATCAATTGTTCTGCTTCTTGGTACTACTTGTATACTTCTTCTATCCTTTTATAAGATTTTAATTCCTTTTGAAAAAATTGTTCTATTTATTATGATACTTTTATTTTTAAAAGTAAAAGTAGTACTGACAAGTCAAAAAAGTCAAAGTGTATAGGGAATACACTCATAACCTCCATCTTCTCCCTTCAATCCTGTCCCAAAATATAACCCATGTGATTAAATTGAAGGGTAATCTTCAAAACTTTCTTTCTTTTCATACAAATATATACAGAATTTATTTTCTTTTTATTGCTTACTCCACATAGCATTCTGTAACTAAAAAAAAAAAAACAAAAAACAAAAACAAAAAAAACCCTTACTTTGTAGATATCTGCCCACAAATCACTTACGCCTAACTTGTTCTTAGTAGGAGCATATTATTCCATACTATGGATGCTTTGTTGCTGTTATTGTTCAGTCACTAAATCATGTCCAACTCTGTGATCCTATGGGCTGCAATATGCCAGGCTTCTGGGTCCTTCACTGTCTCCCAGAGTTCACTCCAATTCATGTCCTCTGAGGCGGTGATGCTATCTAACCTTCTCATCCTCTGCCACCCCCTTCTCCTTTTGCCTTCAATATTTCCCGGATTCAGAGTCTTTTCCAGTGAGTCAGATCTTTTCGTCAGGTGGCCAAAGTATTGGAGCTTCAGCTTCAGTATCAGTCCTTCCAATGAATATTCCAGGGCTGATTTCTTTTAGGATTGACTGGTTTGATCTCCTTACAGTCCAGTGGGTGCTCAAGAGTCCTCCAGCACCACAGTTCAAAACCATCAGTTCTTTGTTGCTCAGCCTTCTTTAATGGTCCAACTCTCATATCCATACATGACTACTGTGTGTAGCCATATGTACCTTTGTTGGCAAAATGATGTCTCTGCTCTAATACACTATCTAGGTGTGTCATCACTTTCCTTCCAAGGAGCAAATGTCTTTTAATTTCATGCAGTTGCTGTCCACAGTGATTTTGGAGACCAAGAAAAGAAAATCTCACTGCTTCCACTTTTACCCCTCTATTTGCCATGAAATGATGGGACTGGATACCATGATCTTAGTTTTCATAATAGTGAGTTTTAAGCTAGCTTTTTCTCTCTCATCTTTCACCCTCATCAAGAGGCTCTTGAGTTCCTCTTTACTTTCTGCCGTTATAGTAGTATCATTTGCATGAAAAGTGAAAGTAAAGTCACTCAGTCGTGTCAGACTCTTTGTGACCCCATGGACTGTAGCCTATCAGGCTCCTCCGTCCATAGGATTTTCCAGGCAAGAGTGCTGGAGTGGATTACCATTTCCTTCTCCAGGGGCTCTTCCCAACCCAAGAATCGAACCGGGGTCTCCCACATTGCACACAGACGCTTTACCGTTGAGCCACCAGGGAAGCCTTATCATCTGCATACCTGAAGTTATTGATATATCTCCCAGCAATCTTGATTCCAACTTATGATTCATCCAGTCTGGCTTTTCACATGATGTACTCTACACAGAAATTAAATAAGCAGGCTTGTCATACCCCTTTCCCATTTTGAATGAGTCAATTATATGACACAAATAGATATCCCATGTTCTGAGTTGTAAGGATTAATACTGTAAAAGCGGCCATACTACCCAAAACAAACTACATCAATCCAACTTCTATCAAAATACTCACGACATTCTTCATAGAACTAGAACAAACAATCCCAAAGTTTGTAAAAAAATCACCAAATATACAAAGCATCTTGAGAATGAACAATAAGAAAGAGATATCACATTCTCTGACTTCAAGTTATACTACAAAGGCACAGTCACCAAAACAATAGGGTGGTCAGTGGGTCTCGAGGCTGTGGCTGCAGAGGAAGCACCTGAGGAGGGGCTGCAAAGATGTTGTCCATGCTCATGGCCATGGCCATACCCACACGTTCCTTCTGTGAGCTGGCTGGTCTCCAAAAATGCTTTGAGATCATCCTTCATTGCTGCAAGGAACCTGCATGCATCTAACTCTCATCTTCAGAAGATTGGCACTGCTGAGGTGTCCTCTGTTCTTGAAGAGCATATTCTTGGAGCTGATACCTCTGTTAACCTTGAAGAGACTGGGCATGTTTTAAGTATTGGTGATTATATTGCCCAGGTACTTGGGCTAAGAAATGTTCAAGTAGAAGAAATGGTAGAATTTTCTTCAGGTTTAAAGGATTGTCTCTGAACTTGAAGTCTGACAGTGTTGGTGGTGTTGTGTTTGGAACTGATAAACTAATTAAGGAAGAGATATTGTGAAGAGAGCTGGTGCTATTGTAGATGTTCCAGTCAGGGAGGAGCCACTGGGTCGTGTAGTTGATGCCCTTGGTAATGCCACTGATGGAAAGAGTCTAATTGGTTCCAAGGCCCGAAGACAAGTTGGCTTGAAAGCCCCTGGGGTCATTCCTTGAATCTTTGTGTGGGAACTAATGCAAACTGGCATAAAGGCTGTGGACAGCTTGGTGCCAATTGGTCGTGGTCAGTGTGATCTGGTTATTGGTGACTGACAGACTGGCAAAACACCAATTGCCAGAAACATCATTAACCAGAAACGATTCAATGATGGAACTGATGAAAAGAAGAAGCTGTACTGTATCCATGTTGCTTTGGTCAAAAGAGATCCACTGTTGCCCAGTTGGTGAAGAGACCTACAGATGCAGATGCCATGAAGTATATCATTGGGGTTTCAGCTATTGATTCAGATGCTGCTCCACTTTAATATCTGGCTCCTTACTCTGGATGTTCATTGGGAGAATATTTTAGGGATAATGGCAAACATGCTTTGATCATTTATGACAACTTATCCAGACAGGCAGTTGCTTATCGTCAGATATCTATGCTGCTCTGCCGACCCCCAAATCATGAGGCCTATCCTCGTGATATGTTCTACCTGTACTCTCATTTACTGGAGAGAGCAGCTAAAATGAATGATGCTTTTGATGGTGGCTTATTAACTGCTCTACCAGTCATAGAAACACAAGCTGGTGATGTGTCTGCTTACATTCCAACAAATGTCATTTCCATCACTGACAGACAGATCATCCCGGAAACAGAATTGTTCTACAAAGGTATCCACCCTGCCATTAATGTTGGTTTGTCTGTGTCCCATGTTGGATCTGCTGCACAAACCAGGGCCATGAAACAGGTGGCACGTACCATTAACCTGGAGTTGGCTCAGAATCATGAGGTTGCTGCTTTTGCCCAGTTCGATTCTGACCTTGATGCTGCCACTCAACAACTCTTGAGTTGTGGTGTGTGTTTGACTGAGCTGCTGAAGCAAGGACAGTATTCTCCCATGGCTATTGAAGAGCAAGAGGCTATTATCTATGCGGGTGTCAGGGGGTATCTTGACAAGCTGGAGCCCAGCAAGATTACAAAATTTTAAAATGCTTTCTTGCCTCATGTTAGCCAACATCAAGCCTTGTTAGGCAAAACCAGGACCGATGGGAAGTTCTCAGAAGAGACAGATGCAAAGCTGAAAGAGATTGTAACAAACTTCTTGGCTAGATATGAAGCTTAAACTCCTGGAGATTCACATCAAATGCCAGTTTGGTTTTGTCTTGTTTCTTCTAGTTCAGCCTGTTTAATACATGTTGTTGAGATAACTGGACAGCTACATGCAAAGAATAAAAATGGACCGCTTTATCACATCATATACAAACATAAACTAAAAATGAACTAAATATTTAAATGACAGCATAAATCTCCTAGAAGAAAATACAGGCAGTAACCTCTTTGACATCAATCTTAGTAACATTTTAAAAATTTGTCTCATCAGTCAAGGACAACAAAAAGCAAAAATAAGCTAATAGGACTACATCAGACTAAAGGCTTTTCACAGCAGAGGAAGCCACCAGCAAAATGAAAAGGCAGTCCACAGAATGGAAGAAGTTATTTGTAAATGATATCTCTGATAAGAGATTGATATTAAAAAATACAAAGAAATACGTAAACTTAACATAAAGAAAGAAGGACATGGCAACCCACTCCAGTATTCTTGCCTAGAGAATCCTGTGGACCGAGGCGCCTGGTGGGCTGCTGTCCATGGGGTTACACAGAGTTGGACATGACTGAAGCGACTTAGCAGCAGCAACATAAAGAAAACAATTAAAAATGGGCAGAGGATCTGAATAGTCACCAAAGAAGACATATAAGTGGTCACCAAGCACATGAAGAAGTGCTCAACATGACTAGTCATCAGGGAAACACACATCAAAACCGCACTGAGATACCATCCCACAACTGTCAGAATGACTTTTATCAAAGAGGCATAAAACAACTGCTGAAGAGGATTCAGAGAAAAGGAAATATTTGTATGTGCTAGCACAATTATAAATTGATACAAACCTTATGGAAACAGTATGAAGAGCCTCAAGAAACTTAAGATGATAGATCATATACGATCCAGCAATTCCACTTTGAGGAATTTACCTGAATAAAACAAAAACTCCACTAATTTGAATATGTATAATATATATATCTCCTTATATTCACTATAGGATTATTTACGATAGTCAAAATACTGAAATAACAAGTATCCATCAATGGATAAATTGATAAGGAAGATGTGATCGCTATAAATCACCACAATGGACAATTATTCTAGTATTAAAAAAAGAATAAAATCTTGCCTTTGAGGCAAGAGTGATAGATCTGGATACTAAGTAGTATACTAGGAAAACAAACATTGTATGGGTTCACTTATATGTGGTGTTTAAAAAAACAAAACAAATGAATAAACAGAACAAAATGGAAAATAAGACTGATATATACAGAGAATAAATTGGTGGTTGTCAGAGGAGAGAGGATGGGTGAAATAGGTAAAGAGGACTAAGGGATATACATTTTCAGCTATAAAATAAAAGTCATGAAGATGTAATGAACACATAGGAATATAGTCTACTGTAACAACTTTGCATGATGATAGACTGTAACTGAACTTTATTGTAGTTATCATTTTATAACATGTAAATAAACTTAAATGGAAAAAATAACATGACATTGTGGAGGCAATCTATAGGGCTTGATGACTAAGAGGATGAAACACAGTGTGACATTATCATAAAACAGGCATCCATATTATACAAGATCAACAGGCAGACCACCTTTCAGACTGCTCTGGATGGCCCTAGAGAAGCACTACCCTAATCCGTGGGGGGAAGGGTCTACACAGCTCAGAGGCAAGGAGTCAGCATGTTTCCAGCATGTCCAGGAGGGCTTGTCCTCGGGGAATTTTAGTTCACTTAGAAGATCTCTGTTTCCCCAGTGACTCAGCTGGCAAAGAACCTGCCTAGCAATGCAGGAAATGCAAGAGACACGAGTTGATCCCCTGGAGAAGGAAATGGCAACCTGCTCCAGTATTCTTGCCTGGAAAATTCCATGGACAGAGAAGGCTGGTGGGCTACAGACGATGGGGTTGCAAAGAATCGGACATGACTGAATGTGCACGCACACGCGCGCACACACATGAAGAATGGCTCTTGTTCTTAGGATAGCTATATTGGCAACAGTTCTTAACGGGAAAAGCATTGTTGACATCCTGACTATGTCATTCTTTCTTGTAGGCGTGTATTGAATCCTTTGAAATGTCCCCAAACTGTGAGCACACTTCCTCCTTAAAATGAGGCTTTGTTCCAGAGAATTCATTTACATCATTTCTTTCAAAATAGAAGAAGAAAAGTCTTAGTATAATATCTAAGGTGTACTCTATTAGCTTTGTTCTCTAGTCCTTGGGGTCTGAAATTGGGCATACTTAGCATCTCATGTTGGCTTATGCTTGTGCTCAGACTCAGTTGTGTCTGATTCTTTGCAACCCCATGGACTATAGCCCGCTAGGCTCCTCTGTCCATGGATTTCTCCCAGCATGGATACTGGAGTGGGGTGCCATTTCCTCCTCCAGCGGATCTTCCTGGCTCAGGGATGGAATCCGCATCTCTTTTGTTTCCTGCATTGGCAGGCAGATTCTTTACCACTAGCGCCACTTGGGAAGCCCCTCATGTTGCCTTCTCCCTTTCTAATTAGAAAACCCTTGCTCTTATTCTTACTGTCTCTCTTAATTACTCAACTGTTTTATTCCTCAGCCTAGTAAAGCAACATTTTGTCTTTGTTTTGAGGCCCTATATATAACTCAAGTTTGGAAAGACTCTCTACTTGGCTGTTAGAAATTTCTAGAATTCCTAGAGCCTCTTGTTCTTTCTTTAAATCGAGTCTAATCTTTTGCTTTTAAGCTATTTCTAAGGCCTCTTCATATCATACTTTATCACATGACCCTCTGATTTTTGAAGGTTGAAAAATTGGGTGCTAATCAAACAGAATTACATCCCTCAAGACAATCTCATGACTCTCTGGTAGACTTTCTGAAAATGCTCTAACATGATATTAAAAGATCATATATGGGATCACAAAGAGTCGGACACAACTGAGCGACTTCACCTTACCTTCACCTATAACTTAAGCAGATTTTTAATGAGGTCCTACAGAATAGCTTCTCAAAAATGGGATGGGTGAATTAACAGATATTTCATATGTCTAATCAAAAGGATAATAGCATACACTCCAGGAAAACATAAGAATATCTGTTTGCCTATTTAGGCCCCTCTGCAAAACATCTTTTAATGTTTACCAAACTGATACAAACAAAAAAACTAGTACCCTATTATTTTCTAATTTGCTTCTTCCTGAGTATTGAAGATGGCAAATATCTTTTTGCAGGTTCCTTTTTAAGTCTTGATAATCTTACCTAGTTTCCTCTTTGTCCCAAGATCATTCTGAATCTTTCCAATATACATATGAATAAATCATCCCCAAACATGGCCATTTTCTTACTTAGCATCTTCAATGATCGTCACTTCCACCCACATAAGCCATCCACTTCCATTTCTACAGATGAACTTGTCACCATATGGAACTAGTTGAACTTCTAAACTAAAGCTGAATGTCTTATTCAGATTATCACATTCTTTCTACTACTATGAGTCTCTTTCTCAGATACTCCCACATTACTTATTAGTCCACCTAATTAAGATTTTCCTTCTTCTTTATTCTCTGTAAGAAGATCATCCCATAAGCAAGTTCAGTTGCTCAGTCCTGTCTGACTCTTTGCAACCTCATGGACTGTAGCACAACAGGTTTCCCTGTCTATCACCACCTCTGGGAGCTTGGTCAAATTCTTGTCCATCTAGTTGATGGTACCATCGAACCATCTCTTCCTCTGTCATTCCCTTCTCCTCCTGCCTTCAATCTTTCCTGGCATCAGGGTCTTTTCAAATGTCAGCTCTTCACATCAGGTGGCCAAAGTATTGGAGCTTCAGCTTCAACATCAGTCCTTCCAATGAACATTGAAAGACTGACTTCCTTTAGAATTGAATGGTTCAATTTCCTTGCAGTCCAAGGGACTGTCAAGAGTCTTCTCCAACACCACAGTTCAAAAGCATCAATTCTTTGGTGCTCAGCTTTCTTTATGGTTCAACTCTCACATCCATACATGACTACTGGAGAGAGTATAGCTTGGAGTAGATGGACCTTTGTCAACAATAAGCAAGGACACTTCAAAAACTGAAGCATTTGGAAAATTATGCCTCTTACTTTTCCTTGGGATGATAATGTATCCACATAGAATAAAGCATCAACAAGTATACTAATCTTTCTTCTCCTCAAAATTAGGTAGCGGTTTTCTTCTGTCCTCAATTAGATAACTAGAAATTGCTTTTTATTCTAACATGGTTTAAGTTCCATTTACTAGGTCATCTCATTTTCACATGCCTTCACACCTTTGCTTCTATCCTGCTAGATAGGCACCATTTCCCAAATTTGGAGTATGATTTCACCTCTGTTTTTGTCATACTGTTATTTATTTATTTATTTATTTTGCTCATTCTATCAGCAGAAACATAGTCATCCTTCAAAACCCAACTTAACATTATGTTGTCCATAAACATTTTCCTGATTAACTATAATCAGAGTTATTTAAGGATTTTTTAAATTCCTACATTACATAATTTTATCTTTTCTGTGGCTTTATTTAATTCTGTCCCATGTAGTTAATTATATATTTAATGTATGACTTTCACTAGATAGTAAACTTCTGGTGATCATAACTATCTCTTTTTCATATCTGAGTCCATGTCTTACAGGACACAGTACCATGCCTTGACTACATCTAAAATACCTGCCTTTTTATTTCTTTAACAATACAATACTCATTTCCCCTTTGGAAATTATCACAGTCTGTAATTATTTGCTTTATTTATATACACATTCACTGCCTGAATCTTTACATGGAATGTAAATTCCATGAGGAAAGGAACCATGCTTAACCTAGTTATCATTATTTCTCCAGATTAAAAAGTATCTAATCAATAACTGCCTGTTTTTTCATAAATTCAGCCTCTAGATTGTCAGCTTTTTTATATTATGGAGTACACATTTAAATTCAGATTATTCTCTAATATTCAGTAAGAAGTGTTAGTTAAAACCAAACATGGAGAGAGGAAGTGGTCAGTATGATAGAGTAGGAAGACACTAAATTCAGTTCCTCCCACAGATGCACCAGAATTCCAAATACTTGCCCTTTCCCACAAAATACCCAAAACAAAACCAAAACAAAGTTACATTACTTAATGGAGTAACTAGCTATGAGAGTATCCTGAGAACAACTAGCTATGAGAGTAATCTTTATTCCAGTAAAAGACTTTCTACAAATAAAGATATGGGGAAGGAAACACAGTTAGATTAAGTAGGTGGGATAGAGGCACAGTATAATTAGACCCATACCCCAGGGTAGGCAATGCACAGACAGAAGAATAATAAAAACTGCAGAAGCTGTCCCCAGGAAGCAAGGGGTTCAAGTCAGATCTAGGAAGCAGAGAGTTTCAAACAAGATGAACCCAAAGAGGTCCACACCAAGACACATTATAACAAAAATGACAAAAATTAAAAAGAGAAAGGCTTAAAGGGAGCGAGGAAAAGAATCCTAAAAGAAGCACAAAGGAACTGTTATAAGAACATCAGCTGGCTTTTCAGGTGAAACTGCAGACCAGAAGGATATAGTGTAATATAATGAAAGCAATGAAATGAAAAACTCTATGATCAAGAATACTCTACTAGGCATATTTAACATTCATTTTGGAAGAGGAGAAAAAGTTTCACAGACAGCCAAAATGTAAAAGAAATTTATCACCTGTATACCAGTTGTAAAAGAAATGTTAGAGGAGTTTCTCTAAGTAGACAAGAAAATATCACAATTACAAACATAAAATGTATGAAGGGAAAAAATCACCTTGGTAAATAAAAACATAGTTAAGGTAACAGATCAATCACTTATAAAACCAGTGGGAGGGTAATATAATCATCAATGTTTATAAAAAAGTTAAGGAATCCACAAAAGAGAAAGATATAAAAATGTAGAGTGATTTGAATGTGTTCAAAATGAAGAGATCATCAACTTAAAATATATAACAAATATAAAAATAAAGAATAATCATCAAATTACAAGGGTAGAAAGCAAAAGTAAAGAAGATGAAAGGGACAAAAGAGAACTACAAAACCAAAAACATGGCCATAGTACATACCCATCACCAATTAATTTAGATGTAAATATATTAAAAGCTCCAATCATAATATGTAGGGTAGCTGAATGGCTAACCTACACACACACACACACACACACACACATACACAAGTAGCTGATCGAAAGACACACATAGACTGAAAGTGAGGAGACACAAAAATATGTTCCATGCAAACAGAAATGAAAAAGCTAAGACAGAAATACTTAGATAAAATAAGCTTTATAACCCTGTATCAAGAGACAAAGAAAGGCATTACATAATAATAAAGAGATCAAGTTTTAGCAGAAAGATGTAATAATTATAAATATAGATATTCCCATCATAGGCACACCTAAATACATAAAACAAATATCAACAAATATAAAAGGAGAAATTTACAGTAATACAATAATAGTAAGGAACTTTAACACCCCAGATATATCAAAGGACAGGTGATGCAGAAAATCAGCTAAGGAAACACTAACTTAAAATATATAACAAATATAAAAATAAAGAATAATCATAAATTACAAGGGTAGAAAGCAAAAGTAAAGAAGATGAAAGGGACAAAAGAGAACTACAAAACCAAAAACATGGCCATAGTACATACCCATCACCAATTAATTTAGATGTAAATATATTAAAAGCTCCAATCATAATATGTAGGGTAGCTGAATGGCTAACCTACACACACACACACACACACACACACATACACAAGTAGCTGATCGAAAGACACACATAGACTGAAAGTGAGGAGACACAAAAATATGTTCCATGCAAACAGAAATGAAAAAGCTAAGACAGAAATACTTAGATAAAATAAGCTTTATAACCCTGTATCAAGAGACAAAGAAAGGCATTACATAATAATAAAGAGATCAAGTTTTAGCAGAAAGATGTAATAATTATAAATATAGATATTCCCATCATAGGCACACCTAAATACATAAAACAAATATCAACAAATATAAAAGGAGAAATTTACAGTAATACAATAATAGTAAGGAACTTTAACACCCCAGATATATCAAAGGACAGGTGATGCAGAAAATCAGCTAAGGAAACACTAACACATTAAATAACACATTAGCCCATATGAAACTAATAGATTATATAGAAAATATTTCACCAAACCAGCAGAATATACTTTCAAGTGCATATGGGCTATTCTTCAGCATAGATTAGATCTTACACTAGATCACAAAAGAAGTATCAATATATTTAAGAAGATTGAAATCATATCAAAAATCTTTTCCAACCACAAAGTATGAAATTAGAAATTACCTACATTAAAAATATATATAAAAAACACAAACACTTGGAGGCTACTAAACATTCTTCTACACAACCAAAGGGGTCACTGAGGAAACAAAAGAGGAAATTTTAAAATACCTGAAGCTATAAAAATAGAAACACAATGTTCCAAAATCTGTGGAATGTAGCAAAAGTGTTTCTAAAACAGAATAAGCAATAAGCTTACATCAAGAAACAACACAGTGTGGGATGGGAGGTGGGAGGGGGCTTTGGCACTGGGAGATCGTGTATACCTGTGGCTGATTCATGTCAATGTATGGCAAAACTAATACAGTATTGTAAAGTAGATTAAAGTATTTTTTAAAAAAATTTAAAAAAAAGAAACAACACAATCATAAAGAAACAATCTAAACCTTATAGCTAAATGAACTATAAAAAACAAACCTGAAGTTAATAGAAGGAAACAAACAGTGACTATCAAAGCAAGTGTAAATAAAGACAAAATTAAAGTAGAAAGCATCAGTGAAACTAAGATGTCATTCTTTGGAAAGATGAAATTGGTCAATTTTTAATCATACTCATGAAGGAAAAAGGACGGTACAAATTAATAAAATCAGAAATGAAACTGATGCCACTGAAATACAAAGGATCATAAGAGATTACTATAAAGAGTTATACACCAATAAAATGGAAAACTTGGAAGAAATGGATAAATTTCTAGAAATGTAATCTCCCAAGATTAAATGAGGGAGAAATAGAAAATATGAACAGACCATTTACCAATAATGTATTTGAGTCAGTTAAAAAAAAAAAAAATCCCACCACACAAAAATCCAGGGTGAGACAAACTCACAAGTGAATTTTACTAAACTCTTAAAGAAGAGAAAACACTTGTTCTTCTCAAATGGTTTTTAAAAATTGAATGTATAGTTACCCTAATATCAAAACTAGACAAAGACTATTTGAAAAAGAAAATTTACAAACCAATATCACTGATGAGCATAGATTCAAAAACCCTTAACAAAATATTAGCAAACCAATTAAATAGTAGTTTCAAAGAAGTGTATGACATGGAATTTATCCTAGAGATACAAGGATGGTTTAATCAAACAAATCAAACAGTATGACTCCCCATATTAACAATTTGATGAATAAAATATACCATCTCATTAGTTGCAGAAAAAGCTTTTGACAAAATTCAACATTCATTTATGAGATAACCTCTCAACGCAGTGGATATAGAAGGCTGTGACTTTGTCACAGCCCAAATCATATTTAATGGTGAAAATTAAAGCATTTCCTTTAAGACTAGGAACAAAGATGTTCACTCTTGACACTTTTATGCAGCATAGTATTGGAAGTCTAAGTCACAACAGTCAAAAAAGAAATAAAAGGTATTTAAATTAGAAAGAAAAAAGGTAAAGGGTCATTGCTTCCAGATAACATGGTAATATATATGAAAATTCTAAAGATGCTACCAAAAATCTGTTACAGCCTATAAATGAAATATGGGAAATTTCAGGATTCAAAATTAAATACAGAAATCTGTTGTACTACTAACAAACTAAAAATATAAGAAAACAATCTCATTTGCAACTGCATTAAAAAGAATAAATACCTAGGGATAAATCTAACTAAGAACGTTAGACTTTAACTCTGAAAATCATAAAACTTTGCTGAAAGTAATTGGAGATGACATAAACAAATGGCAAAACACACCATGGTCATGATTTAAGAGAAATTAATACCATTAAAATAACTGTACTACTCAAAGTAATAGGTTTAGTGCAACACCTATCAAAGTACCCATGACATTTTCACAAAACTGGAACAAATAATCCAAACATTTGTGTGGAACCACAAAGGACCCCAGAGCAAAGCAATCTTGAGAAAGAAGAACAAAACTAGAGACATGCTCTATGGTTTCAAACTATATTACAAAACTACAGTAATCATAGCAGCATAAAACTTGCATTAAAGAAAAGTTACATAGATCGATGGAACAGAAATAAAGTATAGAAATATAGGCAAGGTTATATGGAAATATAGGCAAGGTTAACCTATGGCCAAACTTGCAAGGTTATATACAATGGAAAAAAGATAGCATTTTCAATAAATGGTTTTGGAAAAACTGGAAAGAATGCAAAAGAATTAAACCAGACTACTTCTTCACAGTGTATACAACGACAACAAAATTAACCTCAAAATGGATTAAAGACTTAATTGTAGTTGTTGTTCAGTCACTAAGTGGTGTCTGACTCTTTGTGACACCCCAGACTGCTGCACATCAGGCTTCCCTGTCCTTCACTATTTCCCAAAATTTGCTCAGATTCAGTCTAGTGAGTCAGTGATGCTATTTAACCACTTCATTCTCTGCTGCCTTCAACCTTTCCCACCATCAGAGTCTCTTCCAATGAGTCGGCTCTTCACATCAGGTGGCCAAAGTAGTGGAGCCTCAGCTTCAGCATCAGTCCTTCCAATGAATATTCAGTGTTGATTCCTTTAGGGCTGACTGGTTTGATCTCCTTGCTGTCCAAGGAGCTCTCAAGAGAGTAACTGTAAGACCTGATGCTCTAAAACTCCTAGAAGAAAATATAAACAGTACAGCCTTTGACATTGGTCTTACCAATATTTTTTGTATAGTCTTCTCAGGAAGACCTAAATCAAATGCTATTGCTGCTGCTGCTGCTGCTAAGTCACTTCAGTCTTGTCCGACTCTGTGCGACCCCATAGATGGCAGCCCACCAGGATCCCCTGTCCCTGGGATTCTCCAGGCAAGAACACTGGAGTGGGTTGCCTTTTCCTTCTCCAATGCATGAAAGTGAAAAATGAAAATGAAGTCGCTCAGTCGTGTCTGACTAGTAGCGATCCCATGGACTGCAGCCTACCAGGCTCCTCCATCCATGGGATTTTCCAGGCAAGAGTACTGGAGTGGGGTGCCATTGCTTTCTCTGAATCAAATGCTAAAATGACCTAAATCAAATCCCTATATTATATGGTGGGAGTGACAAACAGATTTAACGGATTAGATCTGATAGAGTGCCTGAAGAATTATGGGCAAAGATTTGTGACATTGTACAGGAGGCAGTGATCAAGACCATACCCAAGAAAAGAGAATGCAAAAAGGCAAAATGGTTGTCTGACAAGGCCTTAAAAACAGTTGAGAAAAGAAAAGAAGTGACAGGAAAAGGAGAAAAGGAAAGATATACCCATTTGAATGCGGAGTGCCAAAGAATAGCAAGGAGAGACAAGAAAGCCTTCTTCAGTGATCAATGAAAAGAAATAGAGGAAAACAATAGAATGGAAAAGACTAGAGATCTCTTCAAGAAAATTAGGGATACCAAGGGAACATTTCATGCAAAGATGGGCACAATAAAGGACAGAAATGTTATGGACCTAACAGAAATAGAAGATATTAAGAAAAGGTGGCAAGAATAAACAGAACTATACAAAAAAGATCTTAATGACCCAAATAACCACGATTGTGTGATCACTCACCTAGAGGCAAACATCCTGGAGTCTGAAGTCAAGTGGGCCTTAAGAAGCATCACTAAGAACAAAGCTGGTAGAGAGGATGAAATTCAAGCTGATCTATTTCAAACCCTAATGGGTGATGCTGTGAAATTGCTGCACTCAATATGTCAGCAAATTTGGAAAACTCAGCAGTGGTCACAGGACTGGAAAAGGTCAGTTTTCACTCCAATTCCAAAGAAAGGAAATGGCAAACAGTGTTCAAACTACCACAAAATCGCACCATCTCACATGCTAGCGAAGTAATAGCCAAAATTCTCCAAGAGGCTTCAACAGTATGTGAACCGAGAACTTCCAGATGTTCAACCTGGATTTGGAAAAAGCAGAGGAACCAGAGACCAAATTGCCAACATCAGTAGGATCATAGAAAAAGCAAAAGAATTCCAGAAAAATATCTATTTCTGCTTTATTGATTATGCCAAATCCTTTGACTGTGTGGACCACAACAAACTGTGGGAAATTCTTCAAGAGACGGGAATACCAGACAATCTTACCAGCATCCTGTGAAATCTGTATGCAGCTCATGAAGCAACAGTTAGCACAGGACATGGAACAACGAAATGGTTCCAAATTGGGAAAAGGATATGTCAAGGCTATATATTGTCACCCTGCTTATTTAATTGTTATGTAGAGTGCATCATGCGAAATGCCAGGCTGGGTGAAGTACAAGCTGGAATCAAGATTGCCAGGAGAAACATCAATAACCTCAGATATGCAGATGATACCACCCTTATAACAGAAAGTGAAGAGAAACTAAAAAGCCTCTTGATGAAAGTGAAAGAGGAGAGTAAAAAGTGGACTTAAAGCTCAACATTCAGAAAACTAAGATCATGGCATCTGGTCCTATCACTTCGTGGCAAATAGATGGGGAAACAGTGGACACAATGGCTGACTTTGTTTTGGGGGCTCCAAAATCACTGCAGATGGTGATCGCAGCCATGAAATTAAAAGACGGTTGCTCCTTGGGAGGAAAGTTATGACTAACCTAGATAGCATATTGAAAAGCAGAGACATTACTTTGCCAACAAAGGTCCGTCTAGTCAAGGCTATGGTTTTTCCAGTGGTCATGTATGGACGTGAGAGTTGGACTGAAGAAATCTGAGTGCTGAAGAATTGATGCTTTTGAACTGTGGTGTTGGAGAAGACTCTTGAGAGTCCTTTGGACTGCAAGGAGATCCAACCAGTCCATTCTAAAGGAGATCAGTCCTGGGTGTTCACTGGAAGGACTGATGTTGAAGCTGAAACTCCAATACTTTGACCACCTCATGCGAAGAGTTGACTCACTGGAAAAGACCCTGATGCTGAGAGGGATTGGGGGCAGGAGGAGAAGGGGACGATAGAGGATGAGATGGCTGGATGGCATCACCAACTAGATGGACTTGAGTTTTGATGAACTCCGAAAGTTGGTGATAGACAGGGAGGCCTGACGTGCTGCACTTCTTGGGGTTGCAAAGAGTCGAACACAACTGAATGACTGAACTGAACTGAACTGAACCTTGAACTTCGCTTTCCTCATCTGTAAAATGAGGATAGCTGATATATTTGCCACAAAGTGTTACTGTGAAAATCTAATGATTCAATACATGTAGCTAAACCTGGTGCATAGCCATTGGTGTATTTGCTATTATTACTTTCTGTGAGTTTGAAACCTCTCAGAATTTAAAAAATAAATTTCTCCACTCATTCTGAAAATTGATGACAGAAGTTAAATTCTCTGAAAGTTTAAGAAAAGCATAGATTATTTTTAAAATTAAGTAGAATGATTTATGTCTTGCATCTAGAAAATGCGTACTTCTACTACAGGCTTAAATACTATACAGCTAAATTTACCTGAAAGAAAAACTCCTTCTAAAAAGTCAAAGGAATTTCAGTGATTGCTTACTATTTTCTAATCAACTATCATAAGTATGCTTTTGTATCCCTTTTGGTTTTTATTTACTTCATGCCATTTTACCAAACACTCTATAATCAATAATTAGATAATTAGTTTCATTCTACATATAACCAAAATGAATAGCTAAGGTGTTTCCCTAAATTTATATCATGTAACTAGGCCTAAATACCAGTTCTTTGAACTCCAAACCCAGTGTGCTTAAAATACATGCTGCTTTCTTTGGTTAGGTATCATAATCATAAAAGTTTGCTGGAGCTAAAAGAGTATGCCAACAATGGAACAAAACCAACACTTTTTACTGTGGCATTTACTTCAGGTTAAGGAAGCTTGTTAGCTCAAGTTCATTTCTATTTTTTTCATATCTCCCCTTCAGCTCCCAGTGATTTCCATTTAAAATAGTTATTAGCACATTCCAAGAGACTTTATGGATTACCCAGGATATGCATGTGTATGTGTGTTTTCACCATCTAGCTTAAGTGTACACACACACATTTGCATATGTATATGTATATGTATCTTATAGTGTAAATCTCATTTGTTTCTAGGTCTCTCCTTTATTCTTCTTCATACCTATCAGAGAAATAATGCATGGCTCTAGAATCATGACAGACAGCCTCATTAATATCTACCAAATTTTTAAAATTAGTCATAAGAAGCAAGCTATACATGTTTTATAAAAATGCTTGACCAGAGATGATAATTCTAAAACATAAAGATAATAGTCATACTATTTTGTAGGGAA
>SJYC01103185.1:0-26158 GCA_006408675.1 Madoqua kirkii
AAAAAAAAAAAAAAAAAGGATTCTGATTCCTATGCAATCAGCAATCACTTCTCTTTGTAAATGAAATCACTAGACACCCAGCTGTCCCAGGCTTCTTGATTGCCATGCCTTCACTCATTGTTCCATCATATCTAGGCACTTAGCAAAAGGAAGTAAAATCTCAAAACTCCACAAGTTGGCAGTCTGATCAGTTTACCACCCTGTGAAGTCTGAGTTGTTTCAACCACTAGATCTTTAAATTTACACAAGTACTAGTAGAGGAAGTAGTCTTTCACACCACTTACCTGTCTAACACACTTATTTTACTTATAGGCCAGAAATAGGAGATGTCTTGCTGGTGACTTAAAGCTCAAGGACTAAAGCATCTTGAACCAGATCATCTGAATCTCAATTTCTTTCATGAAAAATTGTGATATTAATGTTTGTGTTGTTTCCTTCACAAGGATTTTGGTGATGAGCAAATGAATCAATGTGTATGAAACACTTTGAAATAACTGTCTTATGCCCAAATGTCAGATATCAAAAATTGTTTTATTTTTATTTTTTATTGATTTATTTTTTGGCTACATCATGTGGCATGTGGGATCTTCATTTCTTGACCAGGGATCAAACTCGCATCTCCTGCAGTGAAAGCAGAGTCTTAAGAACTGGATTGCCAGGAAGATTCCCACAAAGTTGTTTTAAAGATGAGTGCTGAATTCCTTGTAGTAGGAATTTATGGATGGATTATAATAGCCACCATTTATTGAGATGCTGTCTATGTTCAGGCCCTCTACCAAACTTATTTTGAGATTTTTATTGTCACACCTCTAGGGCTCCCTAGGTTGTGCTAGCAGTAAAGAATCTGCCTGCAAGTGCAGGACAAGCAAGAGACACAGGTTCAGTCCCTAGGTTGGGAAGATCCTCTGGAGTAGTAGTCTACTTGCCTGGAAAATTCCAAAGGCAGAGGAGCCTGGCAGGCTATAGTTCATTGGGCTGCAAACAACTGGACACGAATGAAACCCCCTTCCCTGCATACACACATTGTCGCACCTCTACCCTTGCCCAAAAGGAATGGGATAGTTGATTTGTTAAACATCAGGATGTTTCTGCCATCATTTTTTCTAAAAGACATTTAAGATGGGCAATATATCATGGAGAAAATTCAGGCAGATCTTTTCCAATGTCTATGCACTGAACTCACCTGTCTTCCTGAAGCCTATTTTATTTGTCACTATATGACCTTTTATAGAAATAAGAGTAAATATTTTACAAACATGAAATAAAAATATTTATGTCTGAATGTAGTTTTACTTATACCCACATTTTAAATAACCTTAAAAAAATAAATCTAACCAGCTGCTGCTGCTGCTAATGACTTTAGTTATGTCCAACTCTATGCAACCCTGTAGACATAGCCCACCAGGCTCCTCCATCCCTGGGATTCTCCAGGCAAGAACACTGGAGTGGGTTGCCATTTCCTTCTCCAATGCATAAAAGTGAAAAGTGAAACTGAAGTCACTCAGTCATGTCCGACTCCTAGTGACCCCATGGACTGCAGCCTACCAGGCTCCTCCATCCATGGGGTTTTCCGGGCGAGAGTACTGGAGTGGGTTGCAGCTATATGAATTCAAATTTTAAAAAATCAGATTATTCAATTTATATCCATTGATTTTTGTTCAGAAAGATGAAGTCTGTGTTTTCAAAAATAAGTTCAAAAGTAATACTCTGAAAGCTCTGTTGTTACCTCTCTGAACTCTTTCAGGCTTCTCTACTGACCATTATTATTGTCTTTATGAAAGTGAAGCCAAGGTGGTGGTAGAAGGTGATAAAATAATCCCTGCTCCAAAATATATACACTAGCATCCACACAGTCTACCCTTCTACCAGTAGAAAAAACTTTTCTCAAATAATGGCACTGAATTCCCAGGATATCTGGGGTGAATAAAGTCTTGATATTTTAGAATACCTAGGTACTGAGATATTCCCCATATGCATTTTCTAGACAGCACCACCAAATGATGTATTTATGCAGCATGCCTTATTGATCCTGACTTGATGATGTATACTGTTGTACATGTGGGTCTGTGGATTCCCAGCCTTGTCCTCAAGGAATACATGAGGCTTCAGATATATAATCTTGTCCACAAGAGAGTGGCCTAGGCTTGGAATATTCTTTTGCTGTTGTTTGTCACTCACTCATGTCTGACTCTTTGTGACTCCATGGACTGCAGAATGGTTAGGCTAAAATGGGCCTTCGGTTGGGGAGGTCTGAGGAATCAGAATGGGAAGTTCAGGGTATGGACACCTCAGAGAAGTGATGGTGATTTGTTGTAGGAGTGGCTCTGAAAACAAATAGCTTCCGTAGCCTTCTTTTCCTTTAGACTGAGTTTGTTACTGTTGACTTTTTCAGCAAACATCCCTTAGCCACAGGGATCACATGCTCCAAGTCTGTGAACGGAAGCCAGCCTACAGAGGAATCTGTAGGTTCCAGGGTTCTGATGGAAACCCCACGGCAGAGCTTTCAAGCAGGACTTGCTGCTCAGTCTGCACCGAATCCTACAGATGGCAGGTCCCTCATCCTTAACACCTTGGGTTTCCTGCTTGCCTTCTAAAATCTTTTGGGTTTGTAACATTGATTTTAGATTTTCAGATCCACTGAACCTCTGTATCCCAAGTGTTGGTTGTATTTTTAATCTGTTCCAAAATTTGTTCACGTCCTTTACCTGTTTTTTTTCAACATCAATTCTGTGAGTGTACCCTGCTTTACATATCCCCTGTTCAGTTAATGTGATAAAACTGTGAAACCCTTGCTGGAAATGTCACTGTGAATCTTTGCAAAGCCTGAAGGCTGCTGAATGCCATAAGCATGTAGTCTGAAGCTGCAATAATTAAATCCTTCTTTAACAGGTGCTAGTAACACACTGCAGAGAAGGCAATGGCACCCCACTCCAGTACACTTGCCTGGAAAATCCCATGGATGGAGTTTACCACCCAAATGTAACCACTGCTATCATTTTACTTTTATCCTTTGATGTTTTGTATGTGCATATTTACATATGCAATAAAATAAATAGCATGATTTTAAAAGAATATATGATAATCAGGTTTCATGTTAATAATAATGTTAATATCCCTTTACAACTTGATTTTTAGTTAAAGTTAGTCAATTGTACAGATGTATCATAATTTACTTAACAAGTGTCTAATGTATAACATTGCTCAGATTGTTTCTCGTTTTTTATAAATAATGAGGAATCAGTGTGAGCACATTTCTGAATATTTCCTTAGGTGAAATTCCTAGAAATGAAATTCAGCAGTAAAGGATTTGCACACTTATAATACTCATCCATAGGCATTGTTCTTACTCTGCGTGGTTGGTGACACAGAACTTTCTGTAGCAGAAGGACCATCTTGAGTAGGAATCAGATTTCAGAACAAACAGTGCATTGGCTGATATTTAAAATGTGATTAATAAATGAATAATAAAGGCTGTTTTAAAACTGAAAAGGGAAAAAAGTGAGAAGTTACTGATATGGGTGTGTGCAAAACAGTGTGATTGCTGAATAACCACCCATAATCCAAGGCTATTTGCATGTTGACGAAGATGTGAGTTGCCTTTGTGGTTGCATTTAGAAGCTCCCATCTATTTTAGCATCAGCTAGTATTACACCCAGAGAAGGCAATGGCACCCCACTCCAGTACACTTGCCTGGAAAATCCCATGGATGGAGGAACCTGCTGGGCTGCAGTCCATGGGGTCGCTAAGAGTTGGACACGACTGAGTGACTTCAGTTTCACTTTTCAGTTTCATGCATTGGAGATGGAAATGGCAACCCACTCCAGTGTTCTTGCCTGGAGAATCCCATGGACAGGGGAGCCTGGGGGGCTGCCGTCTGTGGGGTCGCACAGAGTGGGACACGACTGAGCGACTTAGCAGCAGCAGCAGCGGTGTTACACCTCCTTCCTACTCTTCTTTCGTTTCTTTTCCTGAGCTCCAGTCTAGCTTCCCCAACTTTGAAACGGTGTGCCCCTTTTCAATGTTCAAGCCGCAGATAATCTGTTAATAAAGAATGTTGGCTTTGCTTTAGCGACTTAGCAGCAGCAGCAGCGGTGTTACACCTCCTTCCTACTCTTCTTTCGTTTCTTTTCCTGAGTTCCAGTCTAGCTTCCCCAACTTTGAAACGGTGTGCCCCTTTTCAATGTTCAAGCCGCAGATAATCTGTTAATAAAGAATGTTGGCTTTGCTTATAGATTGGAATTCTGATCATTTTCCCTAATAAGTAGCAAATAATTTATTGGGCCATGCACTTATTTATCTTGATATATAAGATCAGCATCTTCCAAAAGCCTTGCAGTTCCCTATAATGTTGGACTATAGAAGAAAAATGACAGTTCCTTTTGAGGTAGAGATGAAGAAAGAAAACTGCAGTACGAAAAGGGCAAGGAAAAAATATCACAGAAAAGAGAATTGGTCTTAGTTAGTGCATAGTATCAATAGAATTATTTTTGTATGAGATTTGAAGTATATTTATTTCTTATTTATTCATTTATTTTATTTTTTATGCTTTAAGTAGCATTTTAATTCCTGAGCATATTACATACATAATCAATCTGCATATGTTATTATTATTATTTTTAACAACAACATATTTATTTTATTAACAAGATTTATTCTACTAGGTATATGCTTTTTTAAAATAATTTATTTATTTTACTTTACAATATTGTATTGGTTTTGCCATACATTGACTTGAATCTGCTATGAGAGTACATGTTTCCCATCCTGAACCCCCTTCCCACCTCCCTCCCCTTCCCATCCTCTGGGTCATCCTAGTGCACCAACCCCAAGCACCCTGTATCATGCATCAAACCTGGACTGGCAATTTGTTTCACATATGATATTTTACCTGTTTCAATGCCATTCTCCCATATCATCCCACCCTTGCCCTCTCCCACAGAGTCCAAAAGACTGTTCAATACATCTGTGTCTCTTTTCCTGTCTTGCATACAGGGTTATCATTACCTTCTTTTTAAATTCCATATATATGCATTAGTATAAGGTACTGGTGTTTTTCTTTCTGGCTTACTTCACTCTGGCACAAAGACAGAAATATGTTCCCCTGGAGAAGGAAGTGGCAACCCACTCCAGTATTCTTGCCTAGAGAATCCCATGGACAGAGGAACCTGGTAGGCTACAGTCCAGGGGGTTGCAAAGAGTCGGGCACGACGGAGCAACAAGAGCACTAATGTGGTGTATTACACTGATTGATTTGCGGATATTGAAGACTCCTTGCATCCCTGGGATAAAGCCCACTTGGTCATGATGTATGATCTTTTTACTATGTTGTTGTATACTGCTTATTAAGGATTTTTGCATCTATGTTCATCAGTGATATTGGCCTGTAGTATTTTTTTTTGTGTGGCATCTTTGTCAGGTTTTGGTATTAGGGTGTTGGTGGCCTCATAGAATGAGTTTGGAAGTTTATCTTCCTCTGCAGTTTTCTGGAAGAGTTTGAGTAGGATAGGTGTTAGCTATTCTCTAAATTTTTGGTAGAATTCAGCTGTGAAGCTGTCTGGTCCTGGGCTTTTGTTTGTTGGAAGATTTCTGATTACAGTTTCAATTTTCATGCTTGTGATGGGTCTGTTAAGATTTTTTATTTCTCCCTGGTTCAATTTTGGAAAGTTGTACTTCTCTAAGAATTTGTCCATTTCTTCCAAGTTGTCCATTTTATTTGCATATAGTTACTGATAATAGTCTCTTATGATCCTTTGTATTTCTATGTTGTCTGTTGTGATCTCCCCATTTTCATTTTTAATTCTGTTGATTTGATTTTTCTCCCTTTGTTTCTTGATGAGTCTGGCTAATGCTTTGTCAATTTTATTTATCTTCTCAAAGAAACAGCTTTTGGTTTTGTTGCTTTTGCTATGATCTCTTTTGTTTCTTTGACATTTATTTCTGCCCTAATTTTTAAGATTTCTTTTTTTCTACTAACCCTGGGGTTCATAATTTCTTCCCTTTCAAGTTGCTTTAGGTGTAGAGTTAGGTTATTTATTTGGCTTTTTTCTTGTTTCTTGAGGTAAGCCTGTATTGTTATGAATCTTCCCCTTAGTACTGCTTTTACAGTGTCCCATAAGTTTTGGGTTGTTGTGTTTTTGTTTTCATTCATTTCTGTGCATATTTTGATTTCTTCTGTGATTTGTTATTTATTCAGCAACGTGTTGTTTAGCCTCCATATGTTGGAATTTTTAATAGTTTTTCTCCTGTAATTGACATCTAATCTAACTGGATTGTGGTCAGGAATGATTTCAATTTCTTTGAATTTACCAAGGTTAGATTTATGGCCCCGGATGTGATCTATCCTGGAGAAGGTTTTTTGTGTGCTTGAGCAAAAGGTGAAATTCATTGTTTTGGGGTGAAATGCCCTATAGATATCAATTAGGTCTAACTGGTCTATTGCATCATTTAAAGTTTGTGTTTCCTTGTTAATTTCCTGTTTAGTTGATCTATCCATAGGTGTGAGTGGAATATTAAAATCTCCCACTATTATTGTGTTATTGTTAATTTCCCCTTTCATACTTGTTAGCATTTGTCTTACATATTGTGATGCTCCTATGTTGGGTGCATATATATTTATGATTGTTATATCTTCTTCTTGGATTGATCCTTTGATCATTATGTAGTGTCCTTCTTTGTCTCTTTTCACAGCCTTTGTTTTAAAGTCTGATATAAGTATTGCTACTCCTGCTTTCTTTTGGTCTCTATTTGCATGACATATCTTTTTCCATCCCGTCTCTTTCAGTCTATATGTGTCCCTTGTTTTGAGGTGAGTCTCTTGTAGACAACATACATAGGGGTCTTGTTTTTGTATCCATTCAGCCAGTCTTTGTCTTTTGGTTGGGGCATTCAACCCATTTACATTTAAAGTAATTGTTGATAAGTATGAGCCTGTTGCCATTTACTTTATTGCTTTGGCCATTTACATTTTGACCATTTACATTTAAAGTAATTGTTTATAAGTATGATCTCGTTGCCATTTACTTTATTGTTCAAGTTTATACACCCTTTCTGTATTTCTTGAGATCTTTAGCATTTGTTGGAGATCTGGTTTGGTGGTGCTGAATTCTCTGAGCTTTTGCTTGTCTGTAAAGCTTTTGATTTCTCCTTCATATTTGAAAGAGATCCTTGTTGGGTACAATAATCTAGGCTGTGGGTTATTTTCTTTCATCACTTTAAGTGATGTCCTGCCATTCCCTTCTGGCCTGAAGAGTTTGTATTGAAAGATCAGCTGTTATCCTTATGAGAATCTCCTTGTGTGTTATTTGTTGTTTTTCCCTTGCTGCTTTTAATATTTGTTGTGTTTAATCTTTAATTTAATTAATATGTCTCTTGTGGTGTTTTGCCTTGGGTTTATCTTGTTTGGGACTCTCTGGGTTTTTTGGACTTGGGTGATTATTTCCTTCCCCATTTTAGGGAAGCTTTCAACTATTATCTCCTCAAGTATTTTCTCATGGTCTTTATTTTTGTCTTCTTTTTCTGGGACTCCTATGATTCGAATGTTGGGGCATTTAAGATTGTCCAAGAGGTCTCTGAGGTTGTCCTCATTTCAATTCTTTTTTTCTTTTTTTCTCTCTGTTTTATTTATTGCTACCATTCTATCTTCTACTTCACTTATCCTATCTTCTGCCTCAGTTATTCCGCTGATGGTTCCCTCAAGAATGTTTTTGATCTCATTTATTGCATTATTCATATATATTGACTCTTTTTTATTTCTTCTAGCTCTTTGTTAAACCTTTCTTGCATCTGCTCGATCCTTGTCTCAAGATTATTTACCTGTAACTCCAATTTGTTTTCAAGATTTTGGATCATTTTCACTGTCATTATTTGGAATTCTTTATCAGGTAGTTTCCCTATCTCTTCCTCTTTTGTTTGTTTGGTGGGCATTTATCCTGTTCCTTTACCTGCTGGGTATTTCTCTGCCTTTTCATCTTGTTTATATTGCTGTGTTTGGGGTGGCATATCTGTATTCTGGCAGTTGATGGTTCCTCTTTATTGTGGAGATTCCTCGCTGTGGGTGGGGTTGGATGGGTGGCTTGTCAAGGTTTTCTGGTTAGGGAACGTTGTGTTGGTGTTCTGGTGGGTGGAACCAGATTCCTTCTTTCTGGAGTGCAATGAAGTGTCCAATAATAAGTTTTGAGATGTCAATGGGTTTGGTGTGACTTTGGTCAACCTGTATATTGAGGTTCAGGGTTATGTTCCTGTGTTGCTGGTCTTTATTGTGGAGATTCCTCGCTGTGGGTGGGGTTGGATGGGTGGCTTGTCAAGGTTTTCTGGTTAGGGAACGTTGTGTTGGTGTTCTGGTGGGTGGAACCAGATTCCTTCTTTCTGGAGTGCAATGAAGTGTCCAATAATAAGTTTTGAGATGTCAATGGGTTTGGTGTGACTTTGGTCAACCTGTATATTGAGGTTCAGGGTTATGTTCCTGTGTTGCTGGAGAATTTGCCTGGTATGTCTTGCTCTGGAGCTTGTTGGCCCTTGGGTGGTGCTTGGTTTTAGTATAGTATGAAGGTGTTTGATGAGCTCCTATCAATTAATGTTCCCTAGAGTCAGGAGTTCTCTGGTGTTCTCAGGATTTGGACTTAAGCCTCCTGCCTCTGGTTTTTAATCTTATTCTTATAGTAGCCTCAAGACTTCTCCATCTCCTTTCGAAGACAATGGGCTGCTTTTCTGGGTGACTGATGTCCTCTGCCAGCATTCAGAAGTTGTTCTGTGGAATTTGCTTGGTGCTGTAATGTTCTTTCGATGAATTTCTGGGGGAGAAAGTGGTCTCCCCATCCTCTTCCTCTGCCATCTTAGGACCACCTCCTTGTTTATTCATTTATTGACACATCATTTATTAAACACTGATAAAACATCAGGCTTTAGATACTGGGAAGTCAAAGTTAAATACTTTATATTCTTTGTCCTTAAGAAACTTGCAGTCTGAAAGACGAGCATGCAATGTTTGAGTTGTATCTAAATTTTAAACAAAGGAAAAATGATATCTCTATTTTCCATTGTAAAGAGCTAGTTGGGACTGAAGAAGCAGCATGATCCAGAGAACAAGCTGGAGCTAAGTAATTTTTTGTGGTGCCAGTGGGTGCTCTGGATACTGGATAATCTGGATTTATGTATCGGAACTGCATTTGAGATGTACTCAACATATATGCTTACAGAGCTAGCACTTCATGGCCATCACAGATACATCCCTTTAACTAAATACTTATTATTAGTTCTTGACCCAAATGCTTCAAAGTTCGATCCCTGGGTCGGGAAGATCCCCTGGAGAAGGAAATGGCAATCCACTCCAGTACTATTGCCTGAAAAACCCCATGGACAGAGGAGCCTGGTAGGCTACAGTCCATGCGGTCGCAAAGAGTCAGACACCACTGAGCAAATTACTTACCTAAGAATAATTATGCCTTGACTTCATGAAGTCTACTTCTAAATTATTTGAGCACTCAGGGAAGAGGAAAGAAAGAAAGTGAATGTCCCTCAGTCGTGACTCTTTGAGATCCCATGGACTATACAGTCCATGGAAACCTGGGTCAAGAAGATGAGCCGCAAAAAACAGAGAGTTAAGAGGCAATCATCTTAGATTAGCCAGTAATCTTCAAGCTTCTCAGTTGTTCCTCTGTAGAAGCTGTACCAACTCCTTTAAAAACAAGATATATAATGTCAATACTAGAAAAAATAAATGTCAGATCAAGGGAAAATTGCATTACAAAATTATGAAAAGAAACAGATTACCTAAAGGAGACACCAAATGGGGAAAAAAAAATCTCATGTCAGGGAAGCTTGTGAATGAGTATAGTACAACATTAAATTTTAAAAAAATCTCAATTAAATCCTATGCTTCTCTTTGGCAGTGATCCCACCCCCAATTTTGTGATAACCCAACTATCCCCAATTATCTTAAAAGATGTCATAAAATTTTGTCAACAAATTAATTTACTAAGATAAATAGTTAGGAAATACACTCAACTACAATGCTAAATCCTTTACTGGTTAGCCAGTAACTACTGTGAATTTGAGCAAATGAATTCTCTAACCTCAATTTCTTCACTTTTGAGTTAGGAAATCTGACTGGTTTATGCAGTACTACATAGTGGTATAACTTTGTCCTTTTGCACATCTTAAGCCCCATATATATGTGGAGATAGTGGGGAGTGGAGAATAGTATTAATTATTTGGACATTAGTTTTCTACCTCTGTGAATCTGGGGATTCATTATTACATGCTAAAAACCTCATACTTTCTTGGGATGAATGGGATGAAATATTGTTTTAGAGCTGGGAAGACCAATAGAATACTGAGCAGAGCATATGGAGAGGGAAGAGTAACATCAGAGGGCTGTGTCTGGTAGTGAAGACAAGAAATGGGTCAAAGAAACAAATAATGTGCCATTTTCTTACATATTTTATTATTTAGTAGGAACCTCTGTTATGTTTTTATATTTCACACTAATGTCTGACTCAGGAAAGTGCCAGATTGTTCCTTTCCTGGAATCCTGTAATCCCTGAAGTCATGTCCCTAGTAGCTTTACTTTAGCCTTGGCAGAGTAGCAGGTACCCTACCCCTAAAATTACATGGTTTACAGCTGAACAAAGTCTTTTGTTTTCCCTTGTTCAGTTCTTAACAGGAAAGAACAATTGTTTTTATGTGTTTTGTTTTTCATTTGAAGGAATCATTCTGAGTTGTGGCTAACACCCATTCCAGGCATGTAGAGTCAAGTGTTTCATCCAGTCAACATCTCAATGGATATAGGAAGGTGACTTTTGGGTCAGGTATTAACCATGGAGAGGCATACAGATATTTTACCTACTGGATTTTTAAAGAATTACTTGTGATGAAATACTTAAATATGAGACATTGTAGCAAGAAATGTATAAATGTTTAGACTGCCACCACTTCAAGTGGTTGCTCACAACATAACCAAGGTGTGGCATTTGTACTATGCAGGTCTTATCTTGCTGATTCTTTATGGTAATTATAAAGATGTAAGCGCATAGAGCAAGCTGGAAAAAATAAAGACATTATGAGAGTTGAGAGAGAAGAAGGGAGGAGAGAGTTCAACATCTCAATGGATATAGGAAGGTGACTTTTGGGTCAGGTATTAACCATGGAGAGGCATACAGATATTTTACCTACTGGATTTTTAAAGAATTACTTGTGATGAAATACTTAAATATGAGACATTGTAGCAAGAAATGTATAAATGTTTAGACTGCCACCACTTCAAGTGGTTGCTCACAACATAACCAAGGTGTGGCATTTGTACTATGCAGGTCTTATCTTGCTGATTCTTTATGGTAATTATAAAGAGGTAAGCGCATAGAGCAAGCTGGAAAAAATAAAGACATTATGAGAGTTGAGAGAGAAGAAGGGAGGAGAGAGCAAGGGGTAGTGAATAAAAAGGTTAAGGTTCTGGTTCTGAAACCTTAATGTCTGTTAATCATGAGATAGACACAGATTGCTAAAGCATGAAAACTGCCAGAAATCTTGTTTTAAGCTTTTATTTCAGCTAATGCTTTTATGAAACTCTCATTAAGTATATATTAGACTTGTAAAGGAACTGTTTTCTAATTTAAAGCAAAATAAACTAACTTGCCATTTCTTTAATCTGAATCTTGTGCTTATCAGACATGCTGGTGTATATGATAAAGTTGTTAGTTGATATTTAGACATTTCTATTATTCTCCTTC
This sequence comes from Madoqua kirkii, assembly GCA_006408675.1. Taxonomy (NCBI): domain Eukaryota; kingdom Metazoa; phylum Chordata; class Mammalia; order Artiodactyla; family Bovidae; genus Madoqua; species Madoqua kirkii. The sequence continues at coordinate 11,724 of SJYC01103185.1, forward strand.
TACACTGCTGAGTAGTTTTTTCCATAGGCATCTAACATTTAAAAAAACATACATTTCAAAAAGTTTCTTGTTTAAAAGATTTAAAAACCTTTTATTCACATTATTTTGATTAAAAAAATAGAATACTTTATATTCTGCTTGTTTAGGACTTGTACTGGTATCTATACTTTAGCTATAGTGTTTATTTGGGAATTTATTAAACTGTCCAAGCTTCAGTCTTCTCAGTAATAAAGTGGGATTCGAATAATTCCTAAAGATTTCTGGAAGGATGAAATGAAATAATGTAGACAAATCATCTAACACAAACTCTGACAGTTGGTAATAAATTAATGATGTATATTGTTAGCATGATAAACACAGTTGAGTCTTCAAAATGTGTATTGCATAGATATCAAATGGTCCAAAGGATAATTTTTAGATGTAAATTTAGAGACCTTGAGAATTACATTGTTCAAAATTCTGCATCTATTCTTATCATTTATTCCTTATGGTCAAGGAAGGCTTCCTAGTATACCTGTGTTGTAAGATAAGATCTGTAGGATGCGTAGAAACCAGGTAGCTTGCCAAAAGCAGGAGAGAATAAACAAAGTAGGGATAGAGATTGGGCCAGGGAGAGGAAGGAAACATAAGCAAAGGTTTGCAGAGGTTTGAAAACTTGAATGCACATTGGAATCATCTATAAAGTTTTAAAAGATGTATTGATGGAACTTCCCTGGAAGTCTAGTGGTTAACTTTGCCTTCCAATGCAGGGGTTGTGGGTTCAGTCCCTAGTTGGGGAGCTAAGACCCCACATGCCTTGCAGCCAAAACACCAAAAGATGAAACAGAAGCAATAATGTAACAAATTAGATGAAGACAAACAAAATGGTCACATTAAAAAAAAATTTTAACAAATAAAACCCAAAACATATTGGCTGTCACCCCCAGAGGTTCTTATTTACTTGGCCTGGATGACCTGGGTGGTAGGATTTTTTAAGACTTTCAAGGTGAGCTTTCTAATGTACAGTGAAGGGTCAGAATCATTACTCTGGAGGCAAGAAATCGGGGAGCTAAAAGAAAATAGAGGGAAAAGGTAATAGGGAAAGAGAATATAGGGTAAGAAGGAAGAAGCTGGCAATTCATGGAATGCCTAGCTGACTGAGCAGTGCTCTCTTGAACTCCCAGGCTTTATTGTGAAGAGGGAATGGCTGCAAGAAAAGGAGATGATGTCATCTGCTGCAGGGTTGAGAACTCATTCTGGAGAGCATGACTGGAGGCATGAGACGAGTTAGATGAGTTAGACGAGTTGTCCACACTAGAGAAGATGTAGCCTGAACTAGAGCAGTGACAGTGGACTGGGAAAAAGAGGGGTCATTTGAAAGGCCTTAAAGGAAGAACTGACAGGAGCCGGTGCCTGATTGGAAAGCAGAGTAAGGAAGAGTTGTCTGGAGATGCTATTAATTGAAATAAGCCAGAGCAAGTAGAAAAGAAGATAATTTCACTGTTGGAAACACTGATTTAAAGTATCCATTATATGTCTAGATGAAGGTATTGGTAAGCAGTTGGACATGCAGATTGGGAGCTAGAAAAGGCAAGTTTGGTGCGGGTGGCAGGTGGGGGGCTCTACAGGTCTCATGCAGGATTCCTTTCCCTTCTCTCATTGTTGCTCCACAGGGCTGGTCTACTCTGAACCTGAATTTCAGGGCCTCTCACATAAATAATCTTTGAATTTATCACATTGTATCAGTAAAGCACTCAAGTAAAGGGGGAAAGTCAAGGGAGAATAATTTATTATACAGAGATACCTTGTCACAACTCTTTCTATGGAGATGGTAAAAAATACTGGATAAGCACCAAAAGACAAAATCAAATAAGGAATAGGCTATGTGTTTCATCTCAGATATTGGTTGTTGGCAGCCGTTTTTGTGTTTTTTTTTTCCTAAGTGACCTGGACTCCTCTGTCAAACCTCATTGGACAAAATGTAGAACATGACTTCGGCTAGATCAGCCCAATACTCTCTGACGAATTTGACCTGAGAGATAGTAATGACACAGATCTGGCTGTTGTTGTTTGTTGTATGCTTGTTAGTCTTGCCTGACAGAGTTTGCAGGATGTTTGTGTGACTTTAGAGGAGAGTGAAAAAGTTGGCTTAAAGCTCAACATTCAGAAAATAAAGATCATGGGATCTGGTTCCATCACTTCATGGCAAATAGATGAGGAAAGAGTGGAAACAGTGGCTGACTTTATTTTGGGGGGCTCCAAAATCACTGGTGCCTGCAGATGGTAATAACAGTCATGAAATTAAAAGATGCTTACTTCTTGGAAGGAATGTAATGACCAACCTAGATAGCATATTAGAAAGCAGAGACATTACTTTGCTGACTAAGGGCTGTCTAGTCAAGGCTATGGTTTTTCCAGTGGTCGTGTATGGATGTGAGAGGTGGACTATGAAGAAAGCTAAGCACCGAAGAATTGATGCTTTTGAACTACGGTGTTGGAGAAGACTCTTGAGAGTCCCTTGAACTGCAAGGAGATCCAACCAGTCCATCCTGAAGGAGATCAGTCCTGGGTGTTCATTGGAAGGACTGATGCTGAAGCTGAAACTCCAATACTTTGGCCACCTCATGCGAAGAGTTGATTCATTGGAAAAGATCCTGATGCTGGGAGGGATTGGGGACAGGAGGAGAAGGGGATGACAGATGATGAGATGGCTGGATGGCATCACTGACTCGATGGACATGAGTTTGAGTAAGCTCTGGGAGTTGGTGATGGACAGGGAGGCCTGGCATGCTGTGATTCATGGGGTCACAGAGAGTCAGACACGACTGAGCAACTGAACCGAAATGAATCGTGTGACTTTTTCTTGAATTTTGCGTGTGATAGTTCCAGTATAATGTCCATAAAATCTTGTTAAAAATAATAAATATGCCATATTTCAAACCACATAGTACAGCCATTACAAAATGAGGAATTTATTTAATTTACTTTTAAATAATGTCTTCGGAGAAGGCAATGGCACCCCACTCCAGTATTCTTGCCTGGAAAATCCCATGGATGGAGGACCCTGGTAGGCTGCAGTCCATGGGGTCGCTAAGAGTCGGTCACGACTAAGAGACTTCACTTTCGCTTTTCACTTTCATTCATTGGAGAAGGAAATGGCAACCCACTTCAGTATTCTTGCCTGGAGAATCTCAGGGACGAGGGAGCCTGGTGGGCTGCCATCTATGGGGTCACGCAGAGTTAGACATGACTGAAGTGACTTAGCAGCAGCAATGTCTTGGAAAGTTGTTCATTAAAAAAAATTGGAAGAGCAATTTTCATGTGAAGAAAAATTTTTTCTTGGAAGTAGATATTCATGAATATCCAAAGCCATATTTTTCTTTTTATTGAGGATAGTTGGCTTGCAATGTTACCTTAATTTTAGGTGTACAACACAGTAATTTGACATTAAAATACATTACATAATGTTGTTGTTGCTCAGTTCCTCAGTTGTGTCTGACTCTGCAACTCTATGGACTGCAGCGTGCCAGGCTTCCCTGTCCTTCACCATCTCCTGGAGTTTGCTCAGACTCATGTCAATTGAGTCAGTGATGCCATCCAACCATCTCATTCTCTGTTGTCCCCTTCTCCTCCTGCCTTCAATCTTTCCCAGCATCAGAGTCTTTTTCAATGACTCATTTCTTCGAATCAGGTGTCCAAAGTATTGGAGCTTCAGCTTTGGCATCAGTCCTTCCAATGAATATTCATGATTGATTTCTTTTAGGATTGACTGGTTTGACCTCCTTGCATAATGATGCCCACAATAAGTCTAGCAAACATCTGTTACCATAAAAAGTTATTAATCTGTGACATTATAACTAGAAGTTTGCACCTCTTAATTCCCTTCACCCATTTTTCCCAAATCTATAACACCCGGAATTCCCTCTGGCAATAACCTATTGGTTCCTTGTCTCCATGAGTATGTTTCTGACTTGTTTGATTTGTTTCCTAGGTTTCACAAAAAGAAAAATAATATGGTATTTGTCTTTAACTTATTTCAGTTAAGTTCAATTCAGTTGCTCAGTCATGTCCAACTCTTTGCCACCCCATGGACTGCAGCACGCCAGGCCTCCCTGTCCATCACCAACTCCCAGAGTTCACTCAAACTCATGTCCTTGGAGTCAGTGATGCCATCCAACCATCTCATCCTCTGTCATCCCCTTCTCCTCTTGCCTTCAATCTTTCCCAGCATTAGGGTCTTTTCAAATGAGTCAGCTCTTCACATCAGGTAGCCAAAGTATTGGAGTTTTAGCTTCAGCATCAGTCCTTCCAATGAATATCAGGTCTGATTTCCTTTAGAATGGACTGGCTGGATCTCTTTGCAGTCCAAGGACTCTCAAGAGTCTTCTCCAACACCACAGTTCAAAAGCCTCAATTGTTTGGCATTCAGCTTTCTTTATAGTCCAACTCTCACATCCAAACATGACTACTGAAAAAACCATAACCTTGACTAGACGGACCTTTGTTTGTAAAGTAATGTCTCTGCTTTTTAATATGCTGTCTAGGTTGGTCATAATTTCCTTCCAAGCAGTAAGCATCTTTTAATTTCAATAACAGCATAATACTCTTTTGGTCCATCCATGTTGCTGAAAATGACAAGATTTCATACTTTTATGACTTAGTGATATTCCATTGTATATACCTATATACACATCTTCTATTTTCCATTTATGTATCAATAGACACTTAGGTTGATCCCATAATTTGGTCTTTATAAATAGTGCTGCAATGAATACAATGGTACATTTACTCTTTCTATTTACTGTTTTTGCTTTCTCCAGAGGCAGATTTTTTGGATCATGATAGTATAGTTCTAATTTTCAGTGTTTGCCATCATGGCTGCACCAATTAACATTCCCACCAACAGAACTCAATGGTTCCTTTTTCTCCATGTCTTCATCATTCCTGTTATTTGTTGTCTTTTTGATGACAGCCATCCTGACAGGGATGAGTGGTATCTCACTGTGGTTTTCACTTGAATTTCCTTAAAAATTGATTAGTGATGCTGAACTTCTTTTTGTGTGACTGTTATACAACTGTATGTCTCCTGGAAAAATGTCTACTCAGGCCTTTCACCTAGTTTTTAATCGAATTGTTTGTTTGGTTGATTTTGAGTTGTATAAATATTTAAAATAAATTTTAGGTATTATTCTTTAACAGATATATCATTTACAAATATCTTCTCCTATTCAGTAGGTTGCTTTTTTATTAGGTCCATGGTTTCCTTCACCGTGTAAAAGCCTTTTCTTTCTTTTTTTTTTTTATCATAAATGGATGTGAGTTTTATAAATACTTCTGTATATCTAGCTGATCATACAGTTTGTTATCTTTCATTTTAATGTGGCTTATCACAATGATTGATTTGCATATATTGAACCATCCTTGTGCCACTGGCAGAAATCTCATTTTACCATGGTGTATGCTATCTCTGAAATATTTTTGAGTTTGGTTTGCTATCATTTTCTTGAGAATTTTTGCACTGTATTCATCAAGGATCAGTTCAGTTCAGTCGCTCAGTCATGTCTGACTCTTTGCAGCCCCATGAATATTGGCCTATAATTGTCCTTTATCCTTTTGGATTTTGGATTCTGCAATATCTTTGTCTAGTTTAGATATTAGGGGATTTTGGCCTCATGGTATTCCCTTATCTTTAACTTAAAGAAAACTTTTTAACATGAAAAAAATTTTAACATTGAGGTATAGCTGATTAACAAAAAAAATGTTGTGTACAGCAGGTGTACAGCAAAAGGATTAAGTCATACTATACATGTATCCATTCTCCCCCCAAATCCCCTCTCATCCAGTATGCCACATAACATTGAGCAGAGTTCCATGTGTTATGCAGTATATCCTTGTAGGCTATCCATTTTAAATATAGCAGCATGTATATGTCTATCCCAAACTGCATAGCTATCCTTTCTCCTATCCTCCTCAGCAACCATAAATTCATTCTCTATGCCTGTGAGTCTTTTTACTTTGTAAGTTGATTTGCATCATTTCCTTTGAATTACATATATAAGGGATATCATATGATATTTCTTCTCTGTCTGACTTACTTCACACAGTATGACAATACCTAGGTCCATCCATGTCGGTGCAAATAGGATTATTTCATTCTCTTTAATGGCTGAGTAATATATCATTGTACATATGTACCATTTTTTTCTTTATCCATTCCTCTGTAAATGGACATTTATGTTGCTTCTATGTCTTGGCTGTTGTAAATGGTGCTGCAGTGAATACTGAGTGTATGTAACCTTTCGGATCATGCTTTTCTCCAAATATATGACCAGGAGTTGGATTGCAGGGTCATAAAGTAACTCTATTTTTGGCTTTTTAAAGAGCCTCTATTCTGTTCGACATAGAGTCTATACCAATTTACATTCCCACTAACAGTGTAGAAGGGTTCTCTTCTCTCCACACCCTTTCCAGCATTTGTTGATTATGAATTCTATAATGATAGCCATTCTGGATTGTGTGAAGTGATTGTGTGATTATCTATTGTAGCTTTGGTTTGCATTTCTGTAATAATTAGTGAATGGTCTAGTGGTTTTCCCTATTTTCTTCAATTTAAATTTGAATTTTGCAATAAGGAGTTCATGATCTGAGCCACATTCAACTCCTGGTCTTGCTTTTGCTGACTGTATAGAGTTTCTCCATCGTCAGCTGCAAATAATATAATCAATCTGAGTTTGTATTGACCATCTGGTAATGTCCACGTGTAGAGTCATATCTCATGTTGTTGGAAGAGGGTGTTTGCTATGATCAGTGCATTCTTTTGGCAAAACTCTGTTAGCCTTTGCCTGTTTCATTTTGTACTCCAAGGCCAAATTTGCCTGTTACTCCAGGTATCTCTTGACTTCCTACTTTTGGATTCTTGTCCCATATGATGAAAAGGACACCTTTTTTTGGTGTTAGTTCTAGAAGTTCTTGTAGGTCCTCATAGCATGGCTCAACTGCAGCTTATTTGGCATAGACTTGGATTACTGTGATATTGAATGATTTGCCTTGGGAAAAAAGAGAGATCATTCTATCATTTTTGAGACTGTACCCAAGTACTGAATTCAGGCTCTCTTGTTGACTATGAGGGCTACTCCATTTCTTCTAAGGGATTCTTGCCCACAGTAGTAGATATAGAGAAAAACAATAGAATGGGAAAGACTAGAGATCTCTTCAAGAAAATTGGAGATACCAAGGGAACATTTCATGCAAAGATGGACACAATAAAGGACAGAAATGGTATGGACCTAACAGAAGCAGAAGATACTAAGAAGACGTGGCAAGAATACACAGAAGAACTGTACAAAAAAGATCTTCACGACTCGGATAATCATGATGGTGTGATCACTCATTTAGAGCCAGACATCCTGGAATGTGAAGTCAAGTGGGCCTTAGAAAGGATGACTATGAACAAAGCTAGAGAAGGTGATGAAATTCCAGTTGAGCTATTTCAAATCCTGAAAGACGATGCTGTGAAAGTGCTGCACTCAATATACCAGCAAATTTGGAAAACTCACCAGTGGCCACAGGACTGAAAAGGTCAGTTTTCATTCCAGTCCCAAAGAAAGGCAATGTCAAAGAATGCTCAAACTACCGGACAATTACACTCATCTCACACGCTAGTAAAGTGATGCTTAAAATTCTCCAAGCCAGGCTTCAGCAATATGTACTGTGAACTTCCAAATGTTCAAGCTGGTTTTAGAAAACGCAGAGGAACCAGAGTTCAAATTTCCAAAACCCGTTGGGCCATCAAAAAAGTAAGAGAGTTCCAAAAAAAAAAAAAAAAAGAAAGAAAGAAAGAAAACAACCCACATCTACTTCTACTTTATTGACTATGTCAAAACTCTTGACTGTGTGGATCACAATAAACTGTGGAAAATTCGGAAAGAGATGGAAATACCAGACCACCTGACCTGCCTCTTGAGAAACTTGTAATGCAGGTCAGGAAGCAACAGTTAGAACTAGACATGGAACAACAGATTGGTTCCAAATAGGAAAAGGAGTACGTCAAGGCTGTATACTGTCACCCTGCTGAGTTAATTTATATGCAGAGTACATCATGAGAAACACTGACCTGACCTAGAATCAAGACTGCTGGGAGAAATATCAATAACCTCAGATATGCAGATGACACCACCCTTATGGCAGAAGTGAAGAAGAACTAAAGAGGCTCTTGATGAAAGTGAGAGTGAAAAAATTGGCTTAAAACTCAACATTTAGAAAATGAAAATCATGGCATCCGGTCCCATCACTTCATAGGAAATAGACGGGGATACAGTGGACACAGTGTCAGACTTTATTTTGGGGGCTCCAAAATCACTGCAGATGGTGATTGCAGCCATGAAATTAAAAGACACTTACTCCTTGGAAGGAAAGTTATAGCCAACCTAGGCAGCATATTAAAAAGCAAAGACATTAGTTTGTCAAGAAAGTTCGGTCTAGTCAAGGCTATGGTTTTTTCAGTGATCACGTATGGATGTGAGAGTTGGACTGTGAAGAAAGCTGAGCACCAAAGAATTGATGCTTTTGAGCTATGGTGTTGGGGAAGACTCTTGAGAGTCCCTTGGACTGCAAGGAGATCCAATCAGTCCATTCTAAAGGAGATCAGTCCTGAGTGTTCATTGGAAGGACTGATGTTGAAGCTGAAACTCCAATACTTTGGCCACCTGATGCGAAGAGCTGATTCATTTGAAAAGACTCTGATGCTGGGAAAGATTGAGAGTAGGAGGAGAAGGGGACGATAGATGAGATGGTTGGATGACATCACTGACTTGGTGGACATGGATCTGGGTGAACTCCAGGAATTGGTGATGGACAGGGAGGCTTGGCATGCTGTGGTTCATGGGGTCACAAAGAGTCGGACACGACTGAACGACTGAACTGAACTGAGTTAAATGTGACCATTGCAGACCATTTTAGTTCACTGATTCCTTAAACTGTCAATATTCACTCTTGTCATCGCCTATTTGACCACTTCCAATTTAGCTTGATTCATAGACCAAACATTCCAGGTTCCTATGCAATGTTGTTCCTTACAGCATCAGGCTTTACTTCCATCACCAGTCACATCCACTCCTGGGTACTGTTTTTGCTTTGGCTCCGTCTTTTCAATGATTCTGGAGTTATTTCTCCACTCTTCTCTAGTAGCATATTGGGCACCTACCGACCCAGGGAGTTCATCTTTCAGTGTCGTATCTTTTTGCCTTTTCATACTGTTCATGGGGTTCTCAAGGCAAGAATAGTGAAGTGGTTTGTTATTCCCTTCTCCAATGGAAGACATGTTGTCAGAACTCTGTGCCATGCCCCATCCATCTTGACTTGTTCTACATGGCATGGCTCATAGTTTCATTGAGTTAGAGAAGGCTGTGGCTTTGTGATCACTTTGGTTAGTTTTCTGTGATTGTGTTTTTCATTCTGTATGCCCTCTGATGAATAAGTATAAGAGGCTTACAGAAGTTTCCTGATGGGAGAGCCTGACTGGGGGGAGAATTGGCCCTTGTTCTGATGGGCGGGGCCATGTTCAGTAAATCTTTAGTTCAATTTTCTGTTTATGGGTGGGACTGTGTTCCCTCCCTGCTGTTTGACCTGAGGCCAAACTGTGGAGGCTCCTGGACACTCACTGGCAAGTCTGACTCAGTCTCTTATGGGGACAATACTCCTTTCTTCTGGCTCCTGGTGCACACAAAGTTCTGTTTGTGCCCTCCAAGAGTCTATTCCCCCAGTCCTGTGAAAGTTCTGTAATCAAATCCCACTGGCCTCCAAAGTCAAATTCCCTGGGTGTTCTCAGTCCCTTTGCCACATCTCCAGGTTGGGAAATCAGTTGTGGGTCCTAGAACTTTCTTAACAGTGTGAGAACTTCTTTGGTATAATTGTTTCGCAGTCTGTGGGGCATCTGCTCAGTGGGTAACACTATGGTGGGTAACACTCTCTGACCCAGGTGTGCTGCAACCAGAGCTTCTGTCCCTACAGCAGGCCGCTGCTGACCCATGCCTCCACAGGAGACAGTCAAACTCTTAAAGGCAGGTCAGGTCTGTGTCAGTCTCTGTGGGGCCTCTGGATCCTGGTAAGCACAAGGTTTTGATTGAGCCCTCCAAGCATCTCTGGTGGGTATGGGGTTGTTTTCTAAATGCCTTTAAGGAAAAAACCACTAGACAATTAGGGAAAACCTCTAGATCGTTCCAAGTATAACCTAAATCTAATTCCTCATGATTATACAGTGGAAGTGACAAAAATACTCAAGAAGTTCAATCTGGTAGACAGAGTTCCTGAAGAACTATGGACAGAGATTGGTGACATTGTATAAGAGTCAGTGATCAAGACCATCACCAAGAAAAAAAATGCAAAAAGGCCAAATGGTTGTCTAAGGAGGCCTTACAAATAGTTGAGAAAAGAAGAGAAGCTAAAGACAAAGGAGAAAAGGAAGGATACACCCATCTGAAGGCAGAGTTCCAAAGAACAGCAAGGAGAGATAAGAAATCCTTTATTGGTGATCAATGCAAAGATATAGAGAAAAACACACAGATCTTCCTGACCCAGGAATCAAACCAAGGTCTCCTGCACTGCTGGTGGATTCTTGACCAACTGAGCTATCAGGGAAGCCTCAGAGGAAAACAACAAAATGGGAAAGACTAGAGATCTCTTCAGCAGGTAATAGCTACCAAAGGAATATTTCATTCAAAGGTGGGCATAATAATGGACAGAAACATATGAACCTAACAGAAACAGAAGATATTAATAAAAGGTGGCAAGAATACACTGAACTATACAGAAAAGATTTTAATGACTCAGATAAACATGAGGATATGATCACTTACCTAGAGCCAGACATCCTGGAGTTTGAAGTCAAGTGGGCCTTAGGAAGCATCACTATGAACAAAGCTAGTGGAGGTGATAGAATTCCAGATGAGCTATTTCAAATCCTAAAAGATGATACTGTTAAAGTGCTGTACTCTATATGCCAGCATATTTGGGAAAGTCAGTAGTGGCCACAGGAGTGGAAAAAAGACAGGGAAGGCCAAAGAATTTTCCAACTGCCGCACAATTGCTGCTGTGCCTTCTAGGGGACCTGCATCTCTGTCTGGGATATGTTTGGCTGCGACAAGGACTGTCTGATTTTCATTCCCTTTAAGCTGCCACAGATTAGCTGCTTCACTCTCAACCTTAAATGTTTTATTTCTGACCCAGACAATTGCCTTGATATGGGAATCGGACCCCTGCTTCAGTTCCCTCACCTGCCGAAGACAGGTCCAGTCCTACTAACACTCCTGGTTTTCCCCTACTCCTGTTTTTCCTTTGTCCTACAGTTTCATCTGGTTCTAAATATTCTTTTCCCATGATCAGGTACTCCTGTCTGCTCTCAGCTGGTGCTAGGCAAGCACTTCTGTGTCTGAAGGTGTATTCCTGATGTATCCATGGAGAAAGATGTACTTCACATCCACCTACTCCTCTGCTATCTTGTCCCACCACCCCATTTCCTTTTAGATAGCAAACCTCTTATCTTTAATTTTTTGAAATAGTTGGAGAAGATAAATAGTAACTTTTACAAATGTTTGGTATATTTTACCTATCTAGCTGTCTGGTCCTGGACTTTTGTTGTTGACTCATTGGAAAAGACTGATGCTGGGAGGGATTGGGGGCAGGAAGAGAAGGGGACGACAGAGGATGAGATGGCTGGATGGCATCACTGACTCAATGGATGTGAGTCTGAGTGAACTCCAGGAGTTGGGTGATGGACAGGGAGGCCTGGCATGCTGCGACTCATGGAGTCGCAGAGTTGGACATGACCGAGTGACTGAACTGAACTGAACTGAAATTTTAATTACTGATTCAATTTCATTACTAATGATTGGTCTGTTCAGATTTTTTATTTCTTCCTGATTCAGTCTTCAAAGATTGTATGCTTCTAGGAATTTACCCATTTCTTCTAAGTTGTTCAATTTGTTCACACTTGATTATTCATGGCAGTCCCTCATTACCTGTTATATTTCAGTGCTGTCAGTTGCAACTTCTCTTTCATTTCTGAATTTATACATTTGGGCCCTCTTTTTTTTCTTAATGAACATAGCTGAAGATTTCACAGTATAGTTTATATATTCAAAGAACCAGATCTTAGTTTTATTGATCCTTTCTGTTGTTTTATCTTCCTTATTTCACTCTTATCTTTAATAATTTCCTTTCTTCTACAAATGTTTAATTTTTTAAAAATTCCTTTTGATCTAAGTTTTTATTGTTATTGGAAATGTTTCCTATTTTCTGTGTTAGTCCTGTATTACATCCTTTCTTTCTAGAAAATTAGAAGTAGTGCTTTTGTTACATCCACAGATTTTGGAACATTGTGTTTCCATTTTAATTTGTCTCAAAGTATTTTTTTTTTTAAATTTCCTCAATGATGTGTTTAGTGGCCCCTTGGCTGTTTACTAGCAAGTTGTTTATGCTCCACATGATTATATTTTATCCTTTTCCCCCTGTATTTGATTTCTGATCTCACACTGTAGTGGTCAGATAAGGTGACTGATATTATTTCAGGTTTTTCAAATGTATTATGGCTAGTTTAGTGACCTAAAGTGATCTATTCTGAAGAAGGTTCCATATGCACTTGAAACGAATGTGTATCTTTCTGTTTAGAAATAGAATGTTCTATACATTTAAATTAAGTCCATATGCTCCAATGTGTTATAAAGGCCAATGATACCTTGTTGATTTTCTGTCTGAATAACCTATCAATTGGTGTAAGTGAGGTGTTAAAGTCTCCTACTATTATTTTATTCCTGTCCATTTCTTCCTTTACATCTGTTAGTATTCACTTTATGTATTTAGATGCTCTTAAGATGGGTGCATATGTATTTATAAGTATTGATCCTTTTATCATTGGAGAAGGAAATGACAACCCACTCCAGTATTCTTGCCTGGAGAATTCCATGAACAGAGGAGCCGGCAGGCTGCAGTCCATGGAGTCACAAAGAGTCAAACACGACTGAGTGACTGTCACTTATATCTTTCTGTTGAATTGATCCTTTTATCATTATATAATATCCTTTTTTATATTACAATCTTTCTATCAAAGTCTATTTTATCTTAAATAAGTATTGTTAGTTACCCCAGCTTTACTTTTATCATTTGAATGAAATCTCTTTTTCTATCCCCTCACTCTCAGTTTGTATGTGTCTTTAGCTCTGATGTGAATCTCTTGTAAGCAGCAAATAGATGGATCTTGTTTTATTAACCAATCAGCATATCTATGTTCTTCAATTGGAGCATTTAGTCCATTACATTTAATTTTTGAAAATATGTATTTATTAGGGCTTCCCTTGTGGCTCAGATGGTAAAGCATCTGCCTACCTTGCGGGCTACCTGGGTTTGATCCCTGGGTCAGGAAGATCCTCTGGAGAGGGAAATGGCAACCCATTCCAGTAATCTAGCCTGGGAAATCCCATGGACGGAGGAGCCCGGGAGGCTACAGTCCATGGGGTACATTTTGCTACTTGATTTCTGGTAGTTTTGGTCATTCTTTGTTCTTTCCTTTTTTTCTTGCTCTCTACTCTTTCAATTTGATTCCTTTTATTAATGCTATGTTTAGATTCCTTCCTCTTTAATTTTTGCCTACCTAGTATTGATTTTTGGTTACAATGAAGGTCTTCTATAACAACCATGAACCTATATATTTTAATTTCATGGGGTTTGAGTGAATTCTAAATGCACTATATTGTTGCTCCTGCCAGTATGTGCTATATTTTATATTTTGCATATCCCTTAGCTAATTATTGCAGATATAGATAATTGTACCAGTTTTGTACTTGTAGCTATACAGGCATTTTACTACATGTTTGGCTTTATCAGTGAGACTTCTCTCTTTCAAATATTTGTAAATTTAGTTATGCTTTTTTCTTATTTTTAAGAGAAAAAAAGGATTTTCATTCAAACAAAACTAAGGATTAAAACTCTGGAAGCAGATACTTCCTGGTAAGCTCTGAGAACCGTTCTCCTGTTAGAAGTCAAAAACACAGTTTTTTGAGACAAAAGATAGTATATCAAAATGATGTACAGATAGTTTACCAAGGATACATTGTTCAGATAAGCAGTACAAAGCAAGCAGCAAATCACCATGATCCCTTACAGAGCTGGGAAAGAACATGATTCTTTTAAGATGTTTCACTGCTTCATTGCTAGCATCAAAAGGAAGAAAAAAAAATTATTGATCTTTATGATTGAGCAGTCCCTCCCAAGGTTGAGATCTGATTAATGTGTAATATACACTGTACATTAAAGAGGGAGAAGGCCCAAACATAAAGACAGAATTTTATCTTTAATTTTTTTCCTATTCTGCCTTAAAATATCAATTTTATTTAATCATGTTCAATTTTTTATCATTAAGTATAATGGTATCTTTCTTAAAGAATGAAAAACTATTTCATAATTTC
>SJYC01103187.1:0-22504 GCA_006408675.1 Madoqua kirkii
TTTTATAAAAGTGAATCATATAAGCAATAATTATTTAAAGAGTATTTTTTTTCTTCCTTTCAACATTTGTGAGGAAACAAAAAAAAATCACTAAGTATTGAAGATTGTGGAGATATTTCCATTTACATGCCAAGGGGAAATATATTGAAATTAGAGCCAGATTATTTATTATCCTGATGATCTTGAAAATTAGACAAAAGTAAGTTACCTAATAAAACTAAACTGGATTTGATGAATATTAGATAGTTATTTCCAAGCAGAAAAACCCACACCATAAATATTCGGTGGTTAAGGAATATAGACAAAGTGTTATTGCTATAGGAAAGCTAGGAGTGAGTGCAATTGTTCATTAGATTGACTTGCCATTCTTAGGTAGAGTGCCTGGCTTCCTTTTTCTGCAGTTAAAGTCAATGTAGAATTGTCTGTGAGTGTGCAGATGCAGCACATGGAAGTATAAGAAGGTGTTCCTGTCTCTAGGCAGTTTCTCACTGTTATTGTTGAAACCCCACAGAAGAAGAAATTAGCCAATGGAACCATTTTTTCAGTGTCACACAGGTCTGGTACTCTAACTTGTTGGCATCTACATGCAGATTTGCCACAGATTTGCCACTAAAACAGCTCTCAGTTGGGCAGTTTAAAATAAAGGCAGCTTTGGTGCAAAAATGGTATCAGGGTTTGTTTGTTTTTGCTTTTTTTTTAATTGAAATATAGTTGATTTGGGGCTTCCCAGGTGGCAACAGTGGTAAAGAACCTGCCTGTCAATACAGGAGACATAAGAGATCTGGGTTCGATCCCTGGGTTGGGAAGATCTCCTGGAGAAGGACATGGCAACCCACTCCGGTATTCTTGCCTGGAAAATCCCATGGATGGAGGAGCCTGGCAGGCTACAGTCCATAAGGTCACAAAGAGTTGGACATGACTGATGTGACTTAGCAGCAATAGCAAGTAGTCTGCAACTCTTAATCCCTTTTACTTTTTCACCCAAAGTAAATGTACAGACATCAGTTGCATTTTTATACAGTAATAACTATGAGAAAGAGAAATTATGAAAAAATCCACTTATAATTGCATCAAAAAGAATAAAATACCTAAGAATAGATTTAACCAAGAAGGTGAAAGACCTATATCTTGAAAACTATAAAACATGGGTGAAAGAAATTGAAGATGATACAAATAAATGGAAAGATGTCCTATGTTCTTGGATTGTAAGAATTAATATTGGGTAGATAATTTAATTTCTTAATTTTCTAAAGAAATTTACAGATTTAATCCACTCCTATCAAAATACCCTTTGGCATTTTCCACAGAACTAGAATAAGCAATTATAAAATTTGTAATGGAACCACAAAATACCTCAAAAGCAATCTTGAGAAAGAAGAAAAAAGCTGGAGGTATCACACTTCCTGACTTCAAGCTATATTACAAAGCTATAGTCATCAGAATAGTATGGTCGTGGCACATAGACCAATGAAGAAGAATATAGAGCTCAGAAATAAACCCAAGCCCACATTGTCAATTAATTTATGACACAGGAAGTAAGTTTAACTAATCTTCTGAAGAAGCCCCAAAATTCTTGGCTAAGTGACTAAGAGAAAAGTACATAGTTTAGGATCCTGGTCTTACAGAGAGAGAAAGCACTAGGCTAAAAACTCTTACCATAATGAGTACATGCCAGAACTGGGGCACCTGAGTTTACATACAGAAATTAAAAAAAAGATAAAGTAGCCTAGAAAAAAACATTGAGAAAATTGAAGAAAAAATAGTTGAGAAAATATGGCCACCTAATTATGGTCACATTAGTTTTGGGTCATTTGAAATGTGAGGATCCTTACGTGCTTCCCTGGTGGCTCAGATGGTAAAGAACCCGCCTGCAGCGTGGGAGGCCTGAGTTCAATCCCGGCTTGAGAAGATCTCCTGGAGAAGGATGGCTACCCACTCCGTTAGTCTTGCCTGGAGAATTCCATGGACAGAGGAGCCTGGTGGCATGTAGTCCATAGGGTCACAAAGAGTTGGACACAACTGAGGGACTAAACACTTAAGTATCTGAAGATTTAGAGGTAGTGATGACTTGTATAAAGGGCAATGATATAAGCAGTACTGCTTATTCAGAACTAACTATATTTTAGAGATTTTCTGGAGGCAGATAATACATATTACTATATGTACATACACTATGAAAGGTAGGCATTATTGTCTTCTAAACACATTAGTAAACTGCGGCGTTGCAAAATTTCTTAATTTTCTAACAGTGACAGAGCTATTTTAAGTGACAGAGTCCACATTTAAACACAGGGCTGTTCTGACGCCAAACCCTAGAGTCATTACTCTAGGTTAAAGGGGGTTGATGTAGTCTGGGTCTTGATACTGTTCTAAGGGAAGGGCTTTTTGATAATGATAATAAAGAAAAAAAAATTTCCCTGGCCAGTGAGATTTTTGTCTCTTGAGTTAAAGACTCAGACACTTTCATAATAGAAAAGCTCTACAAAATTCTGAGAGAAATAGAGTCATTTCAGTGGCTGTGCTTCCTAAAGCAGTTAAAAGCATATGACCCTCATGAATTTCATTCTATGAGAGTCACATGGAAAATATTTGACTCTATATGAACAATCTTAAGAATTTTAATGGCTAAGTCTTCACAGACCTGCATAAGAGAAATGAAATTATAATTTCAAATTATATTTGCATTGCTGGTATAGTCGCTGGAAAAGAATGGGGTGTTAGTTTACTACACAATGAAATGGTTACATGTGATGCTGTAAAAACATAGATATTCATCCATGTGCATATGTTTTACGCCTATTGTTGTTCAGTCACTAAGTCATGTCCAACTCTTTGTGACACCATGGACTGCAACACTGATACCATCCAACCATCTCATCCTCTGTCGTCCCCTTTTCCTCCTGCCTTCAGTCTTTCCCAGCATCAGGGTCTTTTCGCACGAATCGTCTCTTCACATCAGGTGGTCGAAGTATTGGAGTTTCAGCTTCAGTCCTTCTAATGAATATTCAGGATTGATTTCCTTTAGGATTTACTGATTTGGTCTCCTTGCTGTCCAAGGGACTCTCAAGAGTCTTCTCCAACACTGCAGTTTGAAAGCAGCAGTTCACGCTGCTCGGCCTCCTTAATGGTCCAACACATCCGTATGTGACTACTGGAAACACCATAGCTGTGACTATATGGACTTTGGCTGGCAAACTGATGTCTCTGCTTTTTAAAACACTGTCTAGGTTTGACATAGTTATTCTTCCAAGAAGCAAATGTCTTTTAATTTCATTGCTGCAGTCACCTCCACAGTGATTTTGGAGTCTAAGTTTTATACTTAAGTCTTGCTTTAAAATTTGGATCCTAGGCTTCATTCTCCAAATCAATAACTGACATTTCACCGAGTGGCACCAATTTGACACAGTTTTTGTACTTAAAAATACTTAAATGTAATAAACTTTTCGGTGAAGGCAATGGCAATCCACTCCAGTATTCTTGCCTCGAAAATCCCATGGGTGGAGGAGCCTGGTAGGCTGAAGTCCATGGGGGTCGCTAAGAGTTGAATATGACTAAGTGACTTCACTTTCACTTTTCACTTTCATGAATTGGAGAAGGAAATAGCAACCCATTCCAGTATTCTTGCCTGGAGAATCCCAGGGATGGGGGAGCCTGATGGGTTGCCATCTATGGGGTCGCACAGAGTCAGACACAACTGAAGTGAGTTAGCAGCAGCAGCAGCAGCAATAAAGTTTTATCAAATGACAACTTATCTGAAAGAGAAAAACTCTAATATTTTACATATTTTTAAAACTGAATAAATACTATAACATCAGAATATAAATATGAAATTAAACTTTTCATGTGGAAGCAATTGCTTGAGAAATACATCCTTAATTACTTTACAGAAGGAAAGAATTTCCTTATTTATTTAAGGTAAATAAACTCATGTATTTTTATATTAAATAAATAAGAATCAGTATCAGTCTAGTTCTTCCACAAACTAGTCCCTGGATAAGTTTCAAACACAAGATGGTTGGATTTGGTGATCCCAAATGTTCTGTGCAGCTCAAAGAGTTGAAGTATCTCAGTTTCCTAAGACCAAGATGAGTAACTTACAAAATATTTTCTCAGGTAAGAGTAGAATCATTACTACTTGAGTCATTAAAACAAGCTACTCCTGGAGGTACTATCTGGGAAGATTCTTTCTTGGCTCACAGAGTACAGCATGATGTAATGTTTTAATAGGCCCCACCTTAGTCTGGTGGAATCACTTTATCAGTTGAGTTCTGAGTTGACAGCCCTAAGAGTATACTCAAAGTGGACTATATATGAGATTTAAAATCCTTTCATTATGCTTCATAAGGAATTTGGGAAAATCAGCATTCCAGTTGTACTGAGAAGTTTAAAATACACTACTCCCACTTATGACACTGAGTTTGTGCTGTGTAACGCATGCAATTGTGCATCTAAAGGTTTATTTGGCAAGAAATTAACTATCGGTGAGTGGAGAAGAAGTTCTAATGAAGCTGTAACTCTTATTAGCATGCATTTACACAGTGAGTTTCTTTAAGGAAAGCTTCGTGAAACTTCTTCCAAGTAATGTGAAAAGACTGGCAAATAGCCATGGTGAACGAATCATGTTTTCTAGGTGAATGGAGAAATTGCTTTGCTACAAGGACACCTGGAATATTCTTTCAATGTAATATAGGGTGAAATAAAATAATAAAGACATTTCTCTGGCACTTCTTCCTCTCTCTTCCTGATCATCTCTTACTTTATCTGTATTACTTTTAAAATGAGGAAGAAAAACATATCTAGACATGCAAGTATCCTTGCTTGGCTTTTGTTCAAATTTAAGTTTTCTTACTTTGAAGTTATAAGCCAGTTTCCCCAGTTTTAAAGAGTTTGGAATTTAACTTTTAGTTTAGAAATATAGATCAAGTAATAGATTTCAATAGACCAAGTGTATTGCTTCCTCCCTACAGTCCTCCATCTAAGAGATCAGGAAAAATGAAGAGTATTTATTCTCTATATTTCTCTCTGTAGATCATAGACACAGTTCAGTTCAATAAACATATACCAAAAACTATGCTAGTATGAAGCTGAAAAAATAATGATTGTTGTTATCATGGAGTTTATAGTTAACTAGATATATAAGTATAATAGTAGTAATAATAACGATGTCTAACATTTAATGAGTGGTTCCTATAGTGTCAAGTTAGAATAAATGTTTTAGATGAATTATCTCATTTATCACCCCTTATAGCCTTCTGGGATATAAATTACTGCTATCCCTATTTTATAGATGAAGAAGTTAAACATTGGGAGAGGTTTAGTAACATGCTCAAAGTCACACTTGAGGTGAATGAAAAGCTGCTTTCAAACTTTCTTCTATCAACTTTGGAACCTCATCCCCTTAATCAGTAGCTTAAAGCCCTCTAGGAGCACATCTAACAAGAGAGGGAACAGAAGCAAAGTCATTTCACAGATGGACCCTGCAGTAATCCATGGCTCTGAAGATGTTCAGTTAATTCTATAGAAGAGGTGGTGAAAGAAAGTTAAAGGTAGTTTATGAATTCTAGGCCTTCACACAGAATCAGACTGAGTTTTGACCAAAATATAATATGTCCTTTTCCTTCACTTCAATTTCTAATTTAGATATTTACAGAGCTATGGATGAAATGCTAGAAATTCAACAGGAAAGAATATTTACCCCATCTTCATAGATCTTAATTCTAGTGATTCATACATAATCCAGATTTCCAAAATTTGTAAAAGCAAAAACAAACCAAAAAAATCCTGTAACTGTCCAGGTGAAATAATCACTTTTTAGTGTATACTTTATTTATTTTCTTGTTTGAGGTATAATTGATTTATTGAGTTGGGGCTTTTTCTGTATATCATTCATTATTATTATTTTCTATAACATTATTATTTATTTGGGTTTTTGTATAACATCTTATATACATTAATATCTTATATATCTTCTTCAGATTCTTTTCCATTACAGGTTATTTCACCACTCCACTCTCTGTCTCTTATACACATCTTCCATTTTATTCACAGAATATTATATATGCATTAATCTTAATCTCTTAGTTTATCCCTCTCTGCCTTTCTCTTTTGGTTTTCTATGCATATGGATCTTTGTTTTCTATGTGTATGGATCTATCTCTGTTTTGTAGATAAGTTTATCTGTATTTTTATTAGATTCCATATATGTTATATCATATGAAATTTGTCTTTCATTGACTCATTTCACTTAGCATGATAATCTTTATGTCCATCCATGTTACTATGAATGGCATTATTTAATAGTGTTTCATGGTTGAATAATATTTCATTATATATGTGTGTGTGTGTGTGTTTGTATTCCACATCTTTATCCTTTCATCTGTTGAGGTACACTTAGTTTGCTTCTATGTCTTGGCTATTGTAAATTGTGCTGCAATAAATATTGTGCTGTACATATCTTTTTGAATTATAATTTTCTCCAGATATACACCTGGAGAGTGGGATTGCAGGATCATATGGTAGGTCTATTTTTAGTTTTTGAAGGACCATCTATAATGTTCTCCATAATGGTTGTACCAGTGTATATTCCCACTAAGAGTGGAGGAAGATTTCTTTTTCACTACAACCTCTCCAGTGTTTATTATTTGTAGACTTCTTGATTATGCCCATTCTGATTGGTATGAGGTGATATCTCATTGCAGTTTTATATTTCTCTAATAATTAGCAATGTTGAGTATTTTTTTCATGCATGGAGGCATAATTTCTTGTTGCTATCTTTATTGGAGTGTTCAAGCTCTTTGGAGAAAAAAATAATAGAGAATGTGGCTATATAGTGAAATGAAGATGTGAATTGCTATGTCTCAATACATCTTAACAGTTTCTGTAGCATTTAAAAATAATATGTAATTAAGGTAGACCTATTGGAATTTAGCCAAAGAATACATATTTTCAAAACTTTTATAAAGTATAATTTTAAAAAATCTACTTTATACAAGATTTTCAAGATGAATCAACATTTTACTCAGAAAAATCTATTTTATGGGAAAAATTGACTGAGAAATTGTATTTTATTTTTTATATGAGACACTACAAGTGTGGTAATTCAAGGAAGGATATTTAAAGTTAAGAACCAAAAACAAAGGAAAAACATATGAAAGTCTTTTTCATTATTGTTTGCAACAGAATAGATAGTTTCATTTTTATGATAATTGCCAGTTAATTCAAAGAAGGCAGTGGCACCCCACTCCAGTACTCTTGCCTGGAAAATCCCATGGACGGAGGAGCCTGGTAAACTGCATTCCATGGTGTCGCTAAGGGTCGGACATGACTGAGCGACTTCACTTTCACATTTCACTTTTATGCATGGGAGAAAGAAATGGCAACCCACTCCACTGTTCTTGCTTGGAGAATCCCAGGGAGGGGGGAGCCTAGTGGGCTGCCGTCTATGGGGTCGCACAGAGTCGGACACGACTGAAGCGACTTAGCAGCAGCAGCAGCAGCAGCAGCAGCCAGTTAATTAGTGTTTCATAAAGACTAGAGAAGAAAATTCAATTTTAACTATAGTTGTGAAGTTCACTAAAGTATTCTTTAATATTTGCTTTTAATTCAATTTGCTTTAATTTTTTATTATGCCCATAACCAAATCTAACAGATCAACTGTTCTTTATTGTCACAGACCACCTTGGGCTGTATAAACAGGATGCATATTCTTTTAAAATTTTTAAATAATGAGGTATGGCTATAAGATTGATTTTTTTAAATGACCCTACCAAAACAGAAACATTCTAGTATGTATCATTTTCTTTCATATGATCACTGTATATTATCAAGATTGATTACTTGATCTATTGAGTTTGCTGTGACAAATAATTTTAGAAATTCTCATTTGAAAACAGCCTTCCAATTCTGAATTGCATTTTTTAAAATTTATTATTTGTCAAACTTCACATTTTGAAGGTGAGTTTAGTTTTGGAGTAAAGTTAAAATCATTGAGCCAAGTTTTATAAACAAGAAGGATTATTTATAATCCAAAATGAGTTACATCTATCTTTAAAGTAATAAGACTGATTCTGATATGAGGCTATGGAAAGAGGAGGAGGATATGGAAAGATAGGAGAAGAATGTTGCAACAATGATTTGCTTGGTTAACAGTGTTAAGTCATTGATAAACTAGATTATCAATAAGAGTATAAGAGATTTGAATAACATGTTCATGTTGAACTCAGCAGAACAAATAGAATACACAGTCAAGCTTTTATTTGAGGATATACTCACCTAGGTGGAGTAATCACTGCTTGTCTGGGCTGGACCAACCAAAATGACAAGTTTTATAATGGAACAAAGAACAAAGAAAAATATAAGGGATTATGATAGTGAAGAGGAAAGTTCTTTGCATTTTTGATTAATGAATACGATAAATTTCATTGTTGACAAGTATGAGACCCAAAGCTTTCTATTAAAATTTAAATAGACAATTTACTCAATTATATATGTTAAATGGTGAGGAGAAGTAAAGGCTGGCACTGTTCTTCCTACTCCCTTTTAACTTTGGCCATTATATTGAAAGTCACAAAATAAGGAGCTAAAATAATCGTTCTTAAGCATCATTCTTCTATTTCCCTCAACTTCCCTTTTGAGACTGGAATTTCTGTCCAAAGAACTATTTACAGTGTTCTTGACAAGAATTTTAAAGAAATATATATTTTTCATTCATCAATTTAAATACATACTTGAGATACATTTGGAGTGATAACACCTTGAGTTGGCATAATCATTTTCCTAATCCTGTGGCATATTATCAGAAAAGGTGTATCAGTTAGGATCTTCCAGAGAAACAGACTAATATAGGGTAAATGATAGATAGATAGATTTTAAAGGCCTGACTTCCACAATTACGGGGATTGTCAAGCTTGAAATTTGTAAGACTGGCTTTTCATGTCTTGAGATAAAATTCTTTCTTTTCAAGGAAACCTGGGTTTTCACTCTTAAGACTTCTAATTTAAGATTGGATCATGTCCACTCACATAAATAATGATATATCTCCTTTATTTAAAGACTAATAATTGTAAATGCTGATCACATCTACAAAATACCCTCTGGCTTTTTTTTACTCATTTGTTATGTGAGGAAACCAAGGTTTGGTAAAGTTAAGTAACCCAAGTAAATCATACAGGTATTGAGAGAAGCCACATTAGATTTCATGTCCCACCTCCTAGATTAGGATTTCACCACTCCACTCTATTCAGTTCAGTCACTCAGTTGTGTCCGACCCTTACCAGCGTACCAGGCTTCCCTGGTCATCACCAACTCCTGGAGTTTACTCAGACTCATGTCCTTTGGGACAGTGATGCCATCTAGCCATCTCGTTCTCCATTGTCCCCTTCTTCTCCCACCTTCAGTCTTTCCCAGCATCAAGGTCTTTTCAATGAGTCCGTTCTTTGCATCAGGTGGACAAAGTACTGGGGTTTCAGCTTCAGCATCAGTCCTTCCAATAAATAGTCAGGACTGATTTCCTTTAGGATTGACTGGTTGGATCTCCTTGCAGTCCAAGGGACTCTCAAGAATCTTCTCCAACATTACAGTTCAAAAGCATCAATTCTTAGGCACTCAGCTTTCTTTATATTCCAACTCTCACACCCATGTATGACTACTGAAGAAACCATAGCCTTGACTAGTTTTTCCAGTGGTTATGTATGTATGGATGTGACAGTTGGACTATAAAGAGAGCTGAGCACAGAAAAATTGATGCTTTTGAACTGTGGTGTTGGAGAAGACTTGAGAATCCCTTGGACTGCAAGAAGATACAACCAGTCCATCCTAAGGGAAATTGGTCCCGGGTGTTCATTGGAAGGACTGATGTTAAAGCTGAAACTCCAGTATTTTGGTCACCTGATATAAAGAGCTGACTCATTTGAAAAGACGCTGATGTTGGGAAAGATTGAAGGCAGGAGGAGAAAGGGATGACAGAAGATGAGATGGTTAGATGGCATCACTGAGTCATGAGTTTGGGTAAACTCCGGGAGTTGGTGATGGACAGGGAGGCCTGGCATGCTACAGTTCATGGGATCACAAAGAATAGGACATGACTGAGCAACTGAACTGAACTGAACTGACTAGATGGACCTTTGTTGGCAAAGTAATGTCTCTGCTTTATAATGTACTGCTAGATTGTTCATACTTTTCTTCCAAGGAGTAATTGTCTTTTAATTTCATGGCTGAAATCACCATCTGCAGTAATTTAGGAGCCCCCCAAAATAAAGTCTGTCACTGTTTCCCCTGTTTTCCCTTCTATTTGCCATGAAATGATAGGACCAGATGCCATGATCTTTGTTTTCTGAATGTTGAGATTTAAGCCTACTTTTTCACTCTCCTCTTTCACTTTCATCATGAGACTCTTTAGTTCTTCTTTGCTTTCTGCCATAAGTATCATCTTCATATCTGAGATTATTGATATTTCTCCCAGGGAATCGTGATTCTAGCATGTGCTTCACAAAGCCCAGTGTTTCTCGTGATGTATTCTGCATAGAAGTTAAATAAGCAGGGTGACAATATACAGCCTTCATGTATTCCTTTCCCTATTTGAAACTAGTCTGTTGTTCCATGTCCATTTCTAACTGTTGCTTCTTGACCTGCACATAGATTTCTCAAGAGGCAGATTAGGTGGTCTGTTATTCCCATCTTTTGAAGAATTTTCCACAGTTTGTTGTTGTCCACACAGTCAAAGGCTTTGGCATAGTCAATCAAGCAGAAATAGATGGTTTTTTGGAACACTTTCTTGTTTGATGATCTAACAGATGTTGCCAATTTGATTTCCAGTTCCTCTGCCTTTTCTAAATCCAGCTTGAACATCTGGAACTTCACGGTTCACATACTGTTGAAGTCTGGCTTGGATAATTTTGAGTACTACTTTGTGAGTATGTGAGATGAGTTCAATTGTGCAGTAGTTTGAGCATTCTTTGGCATTGCCTTTCTTTGGGATTGGGATGAAAACTGACCTTTTCCATTACTGTGGCCACTTCTGAGTTTTCCAAATTTGCTGGTATATTGAGTGCAACACTTTCACAGCATCATCTTTTAGGATTTGAAATAGATCAGCTTAAATTCCGTCACCTCCACTAGCTTTGTTCGTAGTGATACTTCCTAAGGCCCACTTGACTTTGCATTCTGGAATGTCTGGCTTTAGGTGAGTGATCACACCATTGTGATTATCTGGGTCACGAAGATCTTTTTTGCATAGTTCTTCTGTGTATTCTTGCCACTTCGTCTTAATATCTTTTGCTTCTGTTAGGTCCAAACCATTTCTGTCCTTTATTGTGCGTATTTTTGCATGCAGTGTTCCCTTGGTATCTCTAATTGTCTTGAAGAGAACTCTAGTCTTTCTCATTCTATTGTTTTCCTCTATTTCTTTGCATTGATCCACTCTATTACCTCACTTGAATGCCTTCAACAAAGCTCATATCTAGTATCTAGAAAGGAACTTATTTCCTCCATCACAAGGATTTTTTCTTAAATTGAAGTGTAGTTGATTTTCAAGGTTGCCTTCATTTCAGGTGTACAATAAAGTGATTCAGTCATACCTATTTTTTTTCAGATTCTTTTCCTTTACAGATTATTATAAAATATTGAATGTAGTTCCTATGCTATATGGTAAGCTCTTGTTCATTATTTGTTGTATATATAGTAGTGTATTTATGTTCATCTCAAACTCCTAAATTATCCCATCCCCCACTTCCACTTTGGTAATTATAAGTTTATTTTCCTAGTCTGTGGGTCTACTTCTGTTTTTTATTTAAGTTCATTTGTATCAGTTTTTTTAGATTCCACATATAAGTGATATCATATGATATTTGTCTTTCTCTGGCTTATTCCACTTGGTATAGTAAACTTAGGTCCATCATTTTGCTGTAATGGCATTATTTCTTTCTTTTTATAGCTGAATAATATTCCATTGTGTATACATACCACATCTTCTTAATCCATTCATCTGTCGATGGGCACTTAGGTTGCTTCCATGTCTTGGTTATTATTAAAAAGTGCTATAATAAATATGCATATATCTTTTTGAATTATGGCTTTCTCCCGTTATATTCTCAGGAATGGGATTAAAGAATCATTGTAGCTCTATATTTAGCTTTTGAAGGACCCTCCCTAATTTTCTCCATAGTAGTTGTACAAATGTATATTCCCACCTATGTTTAGGAGGGTTCTTTTTCTCTACACTATCTCCAGAATTCATTATTTGTAGACTTTTTGGTGATGGCCATTCTGACTGGTGTGAGGTACCTCACTGTAGCTTTGATTTGCATTTTTCTGATAATTAGCAATATTGAGCATCTTCTCATGTGCCTTTTGGCCATGTCTATATCCTCTTTGGAGAAACATCTATTTAGAACTACTACCCACTTTTTAATTGAATTGTTTGATTTTTTTTGATATTGAGCTGTATAAGCTCTTCATATATTTTGGAGATTAATCCCTCACCATTTGCATCATCTGCAAGTATTTTCTCCCATTGTGTAGGCTGTTTTTTCATTCAACTTATAGGTCTTTTTGCCATACAAAAGTTTTTAAGTTCATTAGCTGTCATTTGTTTACTTTTGTTTTTATTTCAATTTCCCTAGGAGATGAATTTGTAAAGATATTGCTGCAATTTATGTCAAAGAGAGTTCTGCCTGTATCTTCTTCTAGGAGTTTTATAGTATCCAGTCATACATTTATGTCTTTAATCCATTTCATAAAGGTCATCTAAGAGAAATCCATAGCTAACATCATACTGGATGATGTAAACCTGAAAGCATTTCCTCTAAGATCAGGAACAAGATAAGGATGTTCACTCTCACCACTATTATCCAACACAGTTTTAGAAGTTCTAGCCACAGCAATTAGGCTTCCCAGGTGACTCAGTGGGTGGAAAGTCTGCCCACAGTATGAGAGACACTGGAGATATAGATTCAACTCCTGGGTTGGGAAGGCCCCTTGGAAGAGGCCATGGCAACCCACTCCAGTATTTTTGCCTTGGAAATCCCATGGACAGACGAGGCTGGTAGGCTACAGTCCATAGGACAATCTCTTACGAAGAGTTGGACACATCTGAATGACTGAGTACATGCACACACACAGTCAAAGCAATCAGAAAAGAAAAAGAAATAAAAAGAATCCAACTTGGAAAGAATGAAGTAAAACTATCATGGTTTGCAGGTGACATGACGCTATACATAGAAACATTCTAAAAATGCTACCTGAAAACAACTGGAGCTCATCAATGAATTTGGTAAAGTTGCAGGATACAAAATTAATACACAGAATTCTGTTGCATTTTTATACTCTAACAATGGAAGATCAGAAAGAGAAATTAAGGAAACAATTCCATTTACCATTGTATAAAAAAGGAGAAAATACCTAGGAATAAACTTACTGAAGAAAATGAAAGACATATACACCAAAAATTAAAGACACTGATGAAAGAAGTCAAATATGATACAAATTGATGGAAAGATATCCTTCATTCTTAAATTTATGAAATCAATATTGTCCAAATGACTGTGTTACCCAAGGCAGCTACAAATTCAGCGCAATGTCCATCAAATTGCCAATGGCATTTTCCACAGAATTAGAACAAAAAAGTTTTCTAACTTGTTTGGAAACACAAAAGACCTCAAAGAGCAAAAGCAGTGTTGAGGGGAAAAAAGAAACAAGCTGGAGAAATCAAGCTTCCAGATTTCAGACTATACTACAAAGCTATAATAATCAAAACAGTATGGTACTGGCACAAAAACAGAAATAAAGATCAATGGAGCAGGGCAGAATGGTCGAAATAAACCCACAATCTCTGACAAAGGAGGCAAGAATGTGCAATGGAGAAAAGACAATCTCTTCAATAAGTAGTGCCAGGAAAATTGAACAGCTACAGGTAAAACAATGAAATTAGAACATTCCCTAATATCATACACAGTGACTTGTATTTAAAAGTTTCATGAATATTTAGGTAGCATAAATGTTTTGTTCTTAATTGAAAAGATTATCTTCTTGGCTCATATATATCTTCATTTACTCACTTCACCTGAAAAACGCAATCCCAAAGAATCCAGTAGAACCTACAATCTTATTTGCCACAGAGGAAATTGTTGTTGTTGTTCAGTTAATAAAGTGAAAGTGAAAACCACTCAGTCATGTCCAACTCTTTGCATCCCCATGGACTATACAGTCCATGGAATTCTCCAGGCTAAAATACTCGAGTGGGTAGACTTTACCTTCTCCAGGGGATCTTCCCAATCCAGGGATTGAACTCAGATCTCCTGCATTGCAAGTGGATTCTTTACCAGCTGAGCCACAGGGAAGCCCCAGTCAGTCACTAACTCACGTCCAGTTCTTTGTGACCCCATGGAGTGCAACATACCAGGCTTCCCTGTCTTTCACTATCTCATAGAGTTTACTCAACTTCATGTCCATTTAGTTGGTGATGCAATCCACCATCTTATCCTCTGATGCCCCATTCTACTCCTGTTCTCAGTTTTCCCAGCATCAGAGTATTTTCCAATGAGTTGGCTCTTCACATCAAGTGATCAAAGTATTGGAGCTTCAGTTTCAGCATCAGTTCTTCCAATGAATATTCAGGGTTGATTTCCTTTAGAATTGACTGGTTTGATCTCCTAGCTGTCTAAGAGAACTCTCAAGAGTCTTGTCCAGCACCACAACTTGAAAGCATCAATTCTTTAGTGCTCATTCAACAGTAGCCCCAAGTATACTACCTGACAAGCTATCTCAGTATTCAGAAAGGCCTTTGTGTCCCATGGAAGAGAAAGAGTCATAGAAAAAAAAAAAAAGAAATAAGTTCAAGTTAAATTTAATTAAATAATTTTAAAATGTAAATGTGAAACCAGATAAAAGAGATGGACTAGGTTAGCACACTTAGAAAATATTACAAGAGGGAATACCACACTACATGAATCCCTTTTGCAAAGTTCTTATGTCTACTCTCTCTCTCTTTGCTGCAGCATGTCTCCTAGCTTAAGATACAATTATGAGAATCATAGCTGAGGTTTGAATAAAGGGGCCTACAGATGAGAAATGTCTGGGGTAATGATACACAGTTGCTGTATCAGAAAATGAAGGTCAATTAGCCTGATGAGTCACTACAGTTTTTATTTGTGTTTCTTGGGTTGAGAAGAAAAACAACTTGGCACCAGAATGGGACCATACTGTGTGCTATCATTTCCCAGAGCAGTCATGTTCCTTAATTGGTTTTCACACTTATTTCTATTTTTAAGTAACAATTTTTCCATCATCATATTCTCTGTTGATTCAACCCATTTGGAGCATCACATAGATGATTAATTTACTCTTGATAATTCATCTATATAGGAGTTTGCACATATCAACATGCTCTATTTCACATATCCTAAACGAAGATCATGGCATCTGGTCCCATCACTTCATAAGAAATAGATGGGGAAACAGTGGAAACAGTGTCAGACTTTAATTTTGGGAGGCTCCAAAATCACTGCAGATGGTGACTGCAGCCATGAAATTAAAAGACGCTTACTCCTTGGAAGAAAAGTTATGACCAACCTAGATAGCATATTCAAAAGCAGAAACATTACCTTGCCAACAAAGGTCCATCTAGTCAAGGCTATGGTTTTTCCAGTGCTCATGTATGAATGTGAGAGTTGGACTGTGAAGAAAGCTGAGTGCCGAATACTTGATGCTTTTGAACTGTGGTATTGGAGAAGACTCTTGAGAGTCCCTTAGACTGCAAGGAGATCCAATCAATACATTCTAAATGAGATCAGCCTTGGGATTTCTTTGGAATGAATGATGCTGAAGCTGAAACTCCAGTACTTTGGCCACCTCATGCGAAGAGCTGACTCATTGGAAAAGACTTTGATGCTGGGAGGGATTGGGGGCAGGAGGAGAAGGGTTCGACAGAGGATGAGATGGTTGGATGGCATCACTGACTCGATAGATGTGCATCCGAGTGAACTCCAGGAGTTGGTGATGGACAAGGAGGCCTGGCATGCTGCAACTCATGGGGTGGCAAAGAGTTGGACACGATTGAGTGACTAAACTGAACTGAACTGAACTGTCATCACACTATCTGAATCTTTTATGCAATCCCTAGGTTCACATCATGTGAGCTTCAACTATATACTGTAAACTAATTATTTACTACCTATGCTTGACATTTTTTCATGAATTTCACCATTTTATTATCTTTTATAGAATAATTGCATGTTCTTAAATAGTTTGCACATTATTAGGAGAAATAATCACAACTTTTATAAACCCAAAGATCACTGAAGAGCCTTAAAAAAATTTTGCTGTAAGAGTGGAGCTTTAATGTTCTCATCATAAAAACAACAACTAAATGATAATTATGTGGGGTGAAGGATATGTTAGGCTGCCCTGGTGACTCAATGGTAAAGAACTCACCTGTTAATATAGGAGATATGGGTTCAATCCTTGGGCTGAAGAAGATGGGCTGGGAAGATGCCCTGTAGAAGGAAATGGAAACCCACTCTAATATTCTTGCTTGGGAAATCCCATGGATAGAGGAGCCTCTCAGCCTATAGTCCATGGGGTTGTCAAACAGTAGGACTTTAAGTTTCTAAACAACAACAAAGGATGTAACTAATCTTATTGTGGTAAACATTTCACAATATATATGTGTATCAATTCATCACATTGTACATATAAAGGTTCTGATAATTCCAACACCCAGTTCCAATGTCTGGGAGGAGGGATCCCACACATCAGGTAATTCTTAAACAGCTGGGTGTCCTAATATTTAATGAAGTTCAAACACTGTATAGCATCAGATTCTACAGGTTAAGGGATCAGTCCTTCAAAGTTTCTCATGCCCTCTTCAAGAATCAGTTGCAAGTCCAGGTTGTCACCTGTGCTTCTCACTAACTAGCTGTAAGATCTGAGGTTCCAAAACCTCCCTCCTCAGGTTTGATTAATTTGTTAGACTGGTTCACAGAACTCAAAGAAACATTTCACTTAGTAGACCACCAGTTTATTATAAAAAAAAGGTTACAACTCAGGAACAGCTAGATGGACGACAAGCATAAGGCAAAGTATGTGGGAAGAGGTCGTGCCACTTTCCCCAAACCTCCACATGTTCATTATCACAAAAACTCTCTGAATACCATCCTTTCCAGTTTTTCTGGAAGTTTCATTACGTGGGCATAATTGATTAAATCATCAGGCCATTGGCTATTGATTCAACTTCCAGTTCCTCTCCCATCCCTGAAGTCAGTGGGATGGGACGGAATGTTCCAGTCCCCTAATTTCAGAGTTGGTTTCCTAACAATGAGTCTCAATTTTTAACTGTGTTCTGAATTTACCTCATCAACATAAAAAGTGACATTTTTATGTTCTCATTGCTTAGACAGTTCCAAGGATTTTATGAACTCTGTTAGAAACATAGAAACCAAATATATATTTCTTGTTGTAACTCACAATGTCACAAATTCTTAAACTTATACACTGCTGTATATTAATTATGACTCAATAAAGTTTGAAGATAGAATAAATAATATATTATAGTTCCATTTTAGAATTTTGCCTTTAACATCACATCAAATTAGATTGTTATATTGAGGAGGGCTTGTACCATTAGACTAGCAGAAGACAGTCAGTCCTGCCTTTGAGACTTACCTTAGGAGAATCCAAGTTGTAAATACAGCTTCTCATGGACTAATCCAATTTCTCTGATATTTGTTTTTTTTTTTAAGGAGAATATTGTAACTACTAATACAGAGCTCTTTCTATCATATGACTTGGATCCAAAATCTATAGAAATACAAACATGAATATGATGTGGTCTCTGAGTTTGAGTAGCTCTAAGTAGATGGGGAGGAAGGTCCATAAAAAGTAATTACTGGGACTTTCAGGGCTTTCTGGGAAAAATAATCCACTTTGCAATGCAGGTGATACCAGTTCAATCCCTGGTGTGGGAAGAGCTCACATGCCTCAGGGAAACTAAGCCTTTGTGCCATGATACTGAGCCCATGCACTATAGTTCACTAGTTGAAACTACTGAGGCCATGTGCCACAACTACTTAAGTCCACATGCCTGGAGCCTGTACTCTACAAGAGAAGCCACTGCACTGAGAAGCTCAGGCACTGCAATGGAGAGTAGCTTGTACTCACCACAACTATAGAAAGCCTGCATGCAGCAAGAAGATCTGGGGTAGCCAAAAATAAATGTAAAAAAATTTTTAAAAAGCATTACTACCAGAATGAACACTGTCACAAAATAATGGAAGAGGAAATGTTATCATAATAGCATAAACCTTCTAAGAGGAGCCATTAAAGTTGGATTTGATGAATAGAAGGTTGCAAAAATTGCCCAGATAAAAGCAGACATAGAAACTATGCAGGAAAAACATGGAGGAATAAAAGAACATAGTATGGACAAAGCATGGAGCAAATATGGAATGAATGGAGTACAGATTTTCTTAGGATTAGAAGATAAATACAGTAAGGTTACTTGTATCCATAGTAAGAAGGACCTCATAGGACTTTTTTATGGAGTTTGGAATTCATTATCAGACAGTAAGGAGTTATAAAAGAAGTTTAAACTTGGGTGTGAAATAATTGGATTTGTCTTCCCAGATACCATCCAATTTGGGTCAGACAGCTCAGATTCTGATTCTGGTTTTCACTTCAGGGATTTGAGTGGCCACTCTTTGCCTTCAGCCTCTATAGTTAGACCACCATGACCTGCCAACACCCTCGTGTAATCCCTTCAGCCTCTTCCTTCAAACACATAGAGAAGCACACTTTGTACTTTTTGGTTGTACATTGAACTGAAGCTTTCTCTTGTAGTTTTCCATGTGTGTAAGTTTCAAATATCCCTTTACCTATCCTAAATTCTGTTTTTCTATAAACCCTTCTTTTCTTTTCTGTGCTGCCAGACCTGTGGTTTCTTCCCTGACCAGGGATCAAGCCTGAAACCCCTGCAGTGGAAGCACAGAGTCTTCCATTTGCAGATAAATCCCTATAAAATTCTCTTGAATTTAAAAAAAAATCATACAGCATCAGATTAGAAATCATTCAGTTCAACCTCTTCATTCCATTCTATACTGATTTACTATAAAAATTTTGAAACTGTTTTGCCCTATTTAGCTCTTAGCTGTATAATCCATTATTATGCACAGTTCCCTTATAGATTTATTTCCAAATCTTATTGCCATGAAGATTTTTTATAACTATATGTCTTTAATACAATTATTTAACTTTAGAAGCAAAACTCTGAAAAATGATATCACTAACTGCCTATGGAGTTCAAAATGGCATTATTAATAAACAAAAGTCAAACTATATTTTTGTAAGAGTAATTCCAGGGTTTTGGATATATAATCAAATGGCTGTTGTTATTTGTGACACAATTTTGCAGATATAAAAGTAAGTCACTCACTCATGTCCAGCTCTTTGCAACCCTATGGAATTCTCTTGGCCAGAATCCTGGAGTGGGTAGCCATTACCTTCTTCCAAACCCAAGGGTTGAACCCAGGTCTTCCACTTGGCAGGTGGATTCTTTACCAGCTGAGCCACTAGGCAAACCTGTTGTAACAAAAAACAGGAAAGAGACTTAATAGAGTTCCAGTAATAGTTAAATTAATTGAACTCCAAATTGAAGACACTTCTGTTCATTACTAAAAGTTTCTCCAGTTAATCTTTTGCCTGAACATATTGAAACTCTCTTTTTGCTGTGAATGATATATATTCATATTTCACTCATTTTTGGAAAACACCCTTTAGACTGATGCCTAGGACCTTTGAGGACTTCTGGAACTAAAGAGTTCTCTCCAAATATGAAGGTTCAAATACCACAGCTGAGTTAAAGAGCCAGATAAATGATGCTTTTGAATGGTGGTGTTGGAGAAGACCCTTGAGACTCCCTTGGACTGCAAGGAGATCCAACCAGTCAATCCTAAAGGAAATCAGTCCTGAATATTCATTAAAAAGACTGAAGCTGAAGTTCCAATCCATGTGATGTGAAGAGTCGATTCATGTGAAAAGACTCTGGTGCTGGAAAAAATTGAAGACAGTAGGAGAAGGGGAGGACAGAGGATGAGATGGTTGAATGGCATCACTGACTCAATGGACATGAGTTTGGGCAAGCTCTGAGAGTTGGTGATGGACAGGGAAGCCTGGCATGCTGCAGTCAATGGGGTTGCAAAGAGTGGTACATGAGTGAGCGACTGAACTGAATTGATACATGTATATATCTCACTAGAGATAATTTGGTAGTACTTGACATTTTAAGCGCAAACACTCTTTCAACCAACACTCTGATAATTAGAAATACACTACATGTACACATACGTATATAATAATATACATATTTTTAGGAATGTTTGCTCTAATAGCAATAAGTTGCAAAAAACTAAAAGTCCATCAATGAAGAAATTGTTAATTACAGCCATAAAATGATAATCCAAAGTCTTTAAAAATATATATTATGGATAAAGATATAGAGATGACAAGGAGGTAGAGAGATATGAAACGATACCCAAGAATTATGGAGATATAATGAGTTGAATAATTATGAGTATACTATGGTTTTACTTCTGTGTTTTTTTTTTTAAGATAGTGCAAGCAATGAAAGAAAAAATACAGACACAGAACTTCATCAAAATGAAGATATTTTGGGTTCCAAAGGACATCATAAAGAAAGTAAAAAGGCAACACATAGAATGGGAGAAAAGATGTGAAAACTATCTATATAAAGAACTCTTGCATCAATAATAAAGGCAACCAGTTAAAAATGGGCAAAGGACCTAAATAGATATTTCTCCAGAGAAGATATATAAATGTCTAGTTAGCACACAGAAAGACATTCAACTCATTAGTCATCAGATAAATGCAAATCAAAATCATAATGAGATACTATTTTGCTCCCAGTAGAATGCCAAAAATAAAAGATGAACAACAAATGTTTGGGAGAATGTGGAGAATTGGAATTCTCAAACACTGCTGATGAGGTTGTAAAATTATACAGTCATATGAATTGTTAAAAATAGTTTACCATACGTTACAGTAATTCCATTCTTAGGTACATACCAAAGAGTATTAAAAGTAGATGTCCACACAAAACCTTATGAATTGTTGATCATAGTGGCATTATTCGTAATGGCCCAAATGTGGAAACAGAAATGTCTTTCAACAATAACTGTATATGGTATAGCTATGCAATGGTATCCAATATAGCCAGAGAAAGGATAGAACATGATGAATATTCTATAACACAGGTGGACCTTGAAAGCACTTTGCTAAGTAAAAGAAGCTAGACACACAAGGCTGCATATTGCATGATTCGATTTATATGAAATGTTCAGAATAGACATTTTCCATAGAAATAGAAAATAGGTTAGTGGTTGTCACAGGTGGAATTGATAATTTTATAATGTCTTTTGGGGGGGTAAGAAAATATTCTGGAATTAGATAATGATTATGACTTTTCAACCTTGTGAATATATTAAAAACTACTGATCTTTTTAAACTTTAAAAATTGAATATTAAATTATATGAATCCTATCTCAGTAAAGCTATTATTTTAATAGGTAATGGGATAGTGATTTATGTATTATCCAAATTTGTTTGTTTATGGAACTTGGTAGAGTACAAGAAGGAAACAACTTTATTTATTCTCCCCACTAGACTTCAAACAAGCACTGCAAGATCTTCCATTTTGGACAATATCTCAGACAAAGCCCCTTGACTTTTCCCTGTCATTAGCTTGAATTACCAAAAAGCCTCACTTGAAAGCATCATACAGTCCAGGCCAATCTAATATCAAGAATAATCTTATCCAGTTCAAAGCTTCTCTCCTCTGCCTTCAGTTCTTTACTCTTCTGCCTTATGCTTCTGCCTTCCTCTATTCTCTCTTTACTACCTCTGCCACCTGCCTTTGCGATGCAGCTATTGTCTGGCAGAAGTTCAGGTGTCGGCTCTTCTCTCTCGGGCTGTCTTTGTGAGCTCTCTGGGCCCCTCTCCCTATTCCAGCTGCCCAGTGCCCTCATCACATTGTCTTCCCTCAGACAGGCTGCAGCTTCTCAGATCCTACCCACTCCCCCTCTTTCTGTTGGGGTTCCCTCACCTTGCCTGGCTGTCTTCTTGGGGAGGGTTCTTTCAGGATAATTCAGTCATCTTTGGCTCAAGTTCTACTTCACTTCAAGGACCCTCTGTTAAGGATCAACCTCTCTCTTTTAACCTTTTTTAAAATTGAGAAGTATGACATACTGAGAAATACCATATATAATGTATATGTATAGTTCAGAGAACAGGAATAGTAATAATAAAACTGACAACCATATACACACCTCCCAGATGCTCTCTTAAGAAACAAAATATTGCTACAAGTTTTCATCACAAGGGAAAAAAAATTCTTTTTTTTTACCTTTTTTTCATATCTGTAAGAGATGATGTGTGTTAAAAAAACTTATTGTGGTAATCATTTAAGTAACGTAAGTCAAGTGATTATACTGTATATGTTAAA
>SJYC01103194.1:0-44489 GCA_006408675.1 Madoqua kirkii
AATTGAGCTGTAGGAGTTGCTTGTATATTTTTGAGATTAGTTGTTTGTCATTTGCTTCATTTGCTATTATTTTCTCCCATTCTGAAGGCTGTCTTTTCACCTTGCTTATAGTTTCCTTTGTTGTGCAAAAGCTTTTAAGTTTAATTAGGTTTCATTTGTTTACTTTTGTTTTTATTTCCAGTATTCTGGGAGGTGGGTCATAGAGGATCCTGCTGTGATGTATGTCGGAGAGTGTTTTGCCTATGTTCTCCTCTAGGAGTTTCATAGTGACTCTATTAGAACATAGTGAGTTATGTCATCGCTTAGCTCAGTGTGATCCAATGGCATTCTATCTCCTTGATTTCAGTGGCAAAGAATATAGACCTTGCATGGCAATTTGATGACACTTTGGCCTTTTCCACCTTGTACCATCACCATCCTCCACTTCTGTAATCTCATTTCCCTTTCTTCCTGGATCCAGTCATACCGGCCATTTCATTGCTCCTTAAACAAACATCAGACGTGTTTTCACTTGCAGGTCTTTGCATTTACTGTTCCCTCTACCAGGGATGTTATTCTGGTTTCCTCATGTCTCATCCTTTCACTTCTTTTCAGGTCTTTACTCAATGTCATCTTCTTATTGAGATTCTTCCTGATTATTTTCCTTAAAATACAAAACATTACCATCACCCATGCATTCTGTGTACTCCTTTTGTTTGTATAGCATTAATCATCATTAAACATGTATTATATTGTGTTTATATTGTTTATCATCTTTTTCTCTCCTAAAAATGCAAGCTGCGTGGAAGCAAAAACTTTTTGTGCATTTGTTTTCTGTTGTATTTCCAGTGTGTAAAACTTGTTTACACACTATATAGATACTGAATAAATGGTTGCATGAATGGCTAGTAATCACCATACAGACTGAATTTAAGCAGTGGAATAAAGTATAACAAGAAAAGAGAAAAGGGCTCTGGACCAAGACATTCAAGTTTCAAACCTTACAAATTGGGAAGTGAAGGCCTGCTGCTACTGCTAAGTCACTTCAGTCCTGTCCGACTCTGTGCGACCCCATAGACAGCTGCCCACCAGGCTCCGCCGTCCCTGGGATTCTCCAGGCAAGAACGCTGGAGTGGGTTGCCGTTAAGTGAAGGCCTGCAAAGAAGTACAAAATATAGTCTCCTGAATTATTGGTTTAAATGTAGCAAGTATCTCAGGAATGAAAGAGCACAGTCAACTATTAATTGCTATTGGAATTCAAGAACAATAAAGGTAGATGTTTAGTCATCTATGAACATTCACTAAGCATCAAATAATATGTATTGTTTAGAGATATAAATATAGTGAGCTTACAATCTAGTGAGAGAAACACTGTCAAATGGATAAAATCAAAGAAAATTAATAATGCCCATGTTCAATGTGAATATATAAAGGGATTCTCTTTGAGAGCCTGAGAACACTTTCAAGATTGGGCAGAATTTGGCCAAAAACATAAGGGTTAAAATGGCGATAAGTTAATGAAAGTAGT
The DNA here is from genome assembly GCA_006408675.1 of Madoqua kirkii. Taxonomy (NCBI): domain Eukaryota; kingdom Metazoa; phylum Chordata; class Mammalia; order Artiodactyla; family Bovidae; genus Madoqua; species Madoqua kirkii. Next base: position 1,508 of record SJYC01103194.1, read on the forward strand.
TTTAAATATGATGTCATTTAAGTACTAAAACACTTTTTGAATTGATTTAATGACTTATAAGTCAGAATACAATTTAGTTCAAATTCTTTTTTATCTTCATGACAAGCTCCTCAAGAGAATAACTGTCCTCTTGCCTTCCTATCAACAATCCTTAGCTCCCTGGACAGCTACCTCTCCATTCCCCTGTCCTTCTAAAGCTACCCTCTATGTTTACAACTAGCTATGTTGATCTGATAGATCCACTGATTGTTCCTCTGTTCTCTTTCCCTTTATATCTCCACTGCTTTTATGCTTGTGTTCTGCCCACCATTTGACACTGTCTCTACTTTTATTTTTGTCATATTTTTTCATCCCAAATCTTTGACTATTCACTTTTTCTTTCTGCTTTCTTTTACCAGATGAGCTCTCTCTTCCTTCTACCCAATTATTAATAACACTGGAATTATTATTTCAGCTACCTAGGATGAAATAAAAACTCAAATGTTAGGGCAAGATAAGAAAAATTTAAACATAAAACATTTAAACATAAAACGTTTTCTTTGTCCTTTGTCCTTTCCCTCCCTTCTAATGTGCATTATGATTCTGTATTATGTGTTAACCAGACTTCACCAATGGCAGAAATACCTTCTCAACCATAAAGATCAATTTTTTTTTTGCTTCTGGTGCCAGCCATGTAATTTCTTAGAAGGTGACATTCTTTTCTCAATCTTATGAAGATAGGAGCCTGGCAGGCTACAGTCCATGGGGTTGCAAAGAATACGCATGCACACAACACGACCTAGTCCAGGAATAGAACGTTGAGTGTCCTATCAATGAAATTCTTCCCTGATTTGAGAATAAGCATTCTTAGTGCCTTGGGAAAAATTGGTCGTGAGATGTCTTTTAAGTTTGATCGAAATTAAGATTAAAAGGGAAGGGAATGTAATAAAGAATGTTGCCCACCATCCAGTTCTACAAGAATCCAGTCATTAGGCACTGTAGTTACTGACCTAGAATACATCCTGAAAGGAATTCAGAGTGAAGATCAGGATGAGACACTCTGTGCTCTGTGAAAAATGACAGAACTGGCCCGCGGATAGATATTTTCCAGAGAAAATTTTTGATCGTGCCTCTTCCCGATACTTAGAAAAGCACTAAAACCATTAACTAACGTGAATGTTCCTTTCAAATAACAGTGACCTTCTACCAAGATATGTGCTTGATTGCCTATTCAGTTCAGTTCAGTCGCTCAGTCGTGTCTGACTTTTTGTGACTCCGTGATTGAACATATTCCCTTCACAAAAATCATATATACGCTGGCCTCTGCTTTACCTCTTCAGAACAATTCTCAGAGCTCTCTGTGAGACTGTCTCTTGAGTTATAATCCTGAGGTTGGCTTAAATAAACTTTTCCATTTCCTTCTAAGACTATTAATTTTTCATAGTACGGGCATTTATTGATATTTTTAAACTACTTTATAAATTCACAGTATTTGATTGAAAGACTCTCTTGTTCAGTTGCTCAGTCGTGTTCGACTCTGTGACCCCATGGACTGCAGCACGCCAGGCTTCCCTGTCCTTCACTGCCTCCTGGAGTTTGCTCAAATTCATGCACATTGCGTCAATGATGCCATCCAACCATCTCATCCTCTGCATCCCCTTCTCCTCCAGCCTTCAGTCTTTCCCAGCATCAGGGTCTTTTTCAATGAGTTGGCTCTTTGCATCAAGTGGCTAAAGTATTGGAACTTCAACTTCAGCATCAGTCCTTCCAATGAATATTTGGGGTAGATTTCCCTTATGATTCACTGGACTGATCTCCTTGATATCCAAGGGACTTTCAAGAGTCTTCTCCAGCACTATGTTTGAAGGTATCAGTTGTTCGGCACTTTTTTATTGTCCAGCTCTCACATCTGTACATGACTACTGGAAAATTGACATATTTCCCTTGTTCTCTCCAGTTGATCTATTTTTTTGGTGGTCTCTTTATCCAGTCTTTTTCTTGCTTATGCTTGATGTTTAACATCAAATCCACTTTTATTCCTCAATATTGCTAATTCCTATTATACTTCCCTAAGGATGTCTTTCAATTCTTAGTCCTACTTCTGCATTTTCACCATAGTTTATTAAGATGCCTAGTTTAGGCCCTTACCATATCATAATTTATTTAGTGTGATATGGTTGCCTGAGTGAGCCTCCCAAATTTATCTCACAAACTTGGATCAGGCTCATAATACTTTTTAAAATTTTATTTTACATTTTATTTACTTAAAATTTTTAAATTTAAAAATAAATTTTTATTATTTAAAAATACTGCTTCTGTCTTATTCAGTGCAGTCAGTTCAGTTGCTCAGACCATATGACTGAGGTCTTTGTGACCTCATGGGCTACAGCATACCAGGCTTCCCTGTCCATCACCAACTCTCTGAGCTTGCCCAAACTCATGTCCATTGAGTTGGTGATGCCATCCAACCATCTCATCCTCTGTCATCTCCTCCTCCTGCCTTTCAATCTTTTCCAGCATCAGGGTCTTTTCTAATAAGTCAGCTCTTCTCATCAGGTGGCCAAACTATTGGAGTTTCAGCTTCAGCATCAGTCCTCCCAGTGAATATTCAGGACTGATCTTTAGAATTAACCGGTTTGGTCTCCTTGTAGTCCAAGGGACTCAAGAGTCTTCTCCAACACCACAGTTCAAAAGCACTAGTTCTTTGGTGCTCAGCTTTCTTTATATAGTCCAACTCTCACATCCATACATGACTACTGGATAAACCACAGCTTTGAGTAAATGAACCTTTGTCAGCAAAGTAATGTCTGCTTTTTAACATGCTGTCTAGGTTTCTCATAGCTTTTCTTCCAAAGAGCAAACATCTTTTAATTTCATGGCTACACTCACCATCTGCATGATTTTGGAGCCCAAGAAAGTAAAGTCTCTCACTGTTTCCATTGTTGCCCCATCGATTTGCCATGAAGTGACGGAACCACATGCCATGATCTTAGTTTTTTCAATGGTGGGTTTTAAGCCAGCTTTTTCACTCTCCTCTTTCACTTTTATCAAGAGGTTCTTTAGTTCCTCTTTGCTTTTGGCCATAAGGGTGGTGTCATCTGTATATCTGAGGTTATTGATATTTCTCCTGGCAATCTTGATTCCAACTCTTGCTTTGTCTCTCCTGGCATTTTGTATGATGTACTCTGCATATAAGTTAAATAAGGAGGGTGACAATAAATTATATTAATAAGTATATAATTATATTAAATCTTGTCATATAGATTTAAATGTCATCTTATATTCTACTTTCATCAGTCTAAACTCCTCTGCTTTCCAGATCCTACCCATGTTAATTTCTCTTTGATATTGAAACATGCCTTTTTATGCTGTATGCATAAGCAAATGTATTTAGGGGCTGCCATTAACTTGTTGCTAATTTACTGTTCATTGACATCTTACTGTGTACAGATCTCTGTTGCCAATGTTAGAAGTAGAAAGAAGTCTTTTAAATTCTTATGTTTGGCTAAAAAGGAAGTTTAATAACAATTTTCCTAACAGAAACAATTTTTCCCTTGTGCACTTCTGCAAAAATTGAAGCGGTGGCTTGGGAACATAAAATAAATACAAATGTCACCAGTTTCTCCTGTCTGGGAGGCTTTTCTTGGAGGAGTCTACTGTGCAAACTGATCAAATCAAAGAAATAAAAACAGAATTGATATTGATTTAGGTAACGTTTCATGACATTTAACTTGTGTGTTTTCCCTTAAAAAGCTCTGATTCTACCAAATGGATACTTTTATTGAAAGAAATCTAAGCATTTTTTTTTTGCAAAAGTTGATAAAATATTTACCATATAGCTATAAATTATAATTAACTTTAAAATCATATTTTTAATTACTTTCAGTTCAGTTCAGTTGCTCAGTCATGTCTGACTCTTTGCGACCCCATGAATTGCAGCATGCCAGGCCTCTCTGTCCATCACCAACTCCCAAAGTTCACCCAAACTCATGTGCATTGAGTCGGTGATGCCATCCAGCCATCTCATCCTCTGTTGTCCCTTTCTTCTCCTACCCCAATCCCTTCCAGCATCAGGGTCTTTTCCAATGAGTCAACTCTTCGCACAAGGTAGCCAAAGTATTGGAGTTTCAGCTTCGGGCATCAGCTCTTCCAATGAACACCCAGGACTGTCTCTTTCAGAATGGACTGGTTGGATCTCCTTGCAGTCCAAGGGACACTCAAGAGTCTTCTCCAACATCACAGTTCAAAAACATCAATTCTTTGGCATTTATCTTTTTTCACAGTCCAACTCTCACATCCATGCATGACCATTGGAAAAACCATACCCTTGACTAGACAGACCTTTGTTGGCAAAGTAATATCTCTGCTTTTGAATATGCTATCTAGGTTGGTCATAACTTTCCTTCCAAAGAGTAAGCGTCTTTAAATTTCATGACTGCAGTCACCATCTGAAGTGATTTTGGAGCCCCTCAAAATAAAGTCTGCCACTGTTTCTCCATCGATTTCCCATGAAGTGATGGGAACGGATGCCATGATCTTCTTTTTCTGAATGTTGAGCTTTAAGCCAACTTTTTCACTCTCCTCTTTCACTTTCATCAAAAGGTTTTTTAGTTCCTCTTCACTTTCTGCCATAATGGTGGTGTCATCTGCATATCTGAGGTTATTGATATTTCTCCCAGCAATCTTGATTGCAGCTTGTGCTTCTTCCAGCCCAGTGTGTTTCTCATGATGTACTCTGCATATAAGTAAGCAGAGTGACAATATACAACCTTGATTAGGTCCTTTAAAAATAGATTAAGGACAAAAACACATAACTTCATTAATCTTCTGGTTTCAGGGTATTCAGAACTATGAGAATTTGAAAAATACCTATGTAGAAGTACAAGAAAAGAAAATGTTTAAAAAACAGAAAATAATCTACCAAAAATAAATGCTGGAGAAGGGAACCCTCCTGTATTGCTGGGAATGTAGATTGATACAGCCACTATGGAGAACAGTATTAGGGTTCCTTAAAAATATAAAAATAGATTAATTAATTAAAAATATAAATAAATAAATAAAAATGGAACTACCATATAACCCACGCAAATACCCTGAGAAAATGCTAGTTGAAAAGACACACCACATCATAATGTTCATTGCAGCACTGTTTACCATAGCCAGTATGTGGAAAAAAATCTAAATGTCCATTGACAGATGAATGGATAAAGAAGATGTGGTACTTTTATATACAATGGAATATTACTCAGCTATAAAAAGAACAGAACTGGGTCATTTGTAGAAACATGGATGGATCTATAGTCTGTCATACAGTATGAAGTAACTCAGAAAAACAAGTGTCATATATTAATGCATGTATGTGGAATCTAGAAAAATGATACAGAAAAAACCTGTCTGCAGGGCAGGAGGGAGGTGCAATCATAGAAAATAAACCTGTGGACAAAGGAGAAGGTAGAGGGTGATGAACTGGGAGATCTGGGATTGATGTACGTGCTGGCCATGTGTAAAACAGAGCCAGTGGAAACCTGCTGTATTGTGCAGGGAGTTCAGCTTGGTGCTCTGTGGTGACCTAGAGAGATGAGATGGGGGTGGTGGAGGGAGGCCCAAGAGGGAGGGAGTATATGAATACATATAGCTGATTCACTTCACTGTACAGCAGAAACTAACACAACATTGCAAAGCAACTGTACCCCAATAAAAATTAAATGAAGACAGTAATTTCAATCAACAGATATGGGGTTGGCGGTATTGATGAATAAGTAAAAAAGGATGCGCTAGTAAATAGTGGAATGTTTACAATTAAAAAAACTAATAAAATTATCTTTCGGTGATTGAGTTCTATATTTCCAAATTAAAAACACACACACAAAGAATGAGGTTTTAGTGAATGATGATCCAAATGGCTTGTCAAGTTCTGTCCTGCACAGTTAGAAAAAACACACTCCTCTTACTATCTTGGCACAAGATGTTGGCTCGAGACCAGCATGACTTAATAGCTGTAATTTGCATTTGAATGCAATTAACTGGGCCAGTACTTTGGGGTAATCAAGTTGCATGCAATACACATATGCTGAAAACTCAACAAAAGTCCAAACCCTGGAGAGACTGGAGAGAAGAGTCTTTATTCTTTGAATTTCTCTTAGATTTGAAATTCAAGTCCAAGACTTTAAATGTAATTTTAGATTTCAAACTCTGATTTTAAGTGTAAACAATGAAATATAACCTATATCTAATTGTTTATTCTTAATAAAGAGAAGTTTACCTACTTGCCATTTTTTTTTAGAAGAAAAATTTCACTGTTTCTGAAAAAGTGATTTATGTTATTTTAAAGTTTTCAAGCAAGATACAAAGAAAGAAAAAAAAGTTACTCAAACCTTTGTTTTCCACACAGAAATAATTCTCACCAATATTTAAAATAAACATAAATGAAAAAGTGTATACAGGTAAAAGTTTGATCTTTTAGTAATGTTATGAGTCATTAAAATAAATTTACAAGATGTTAAACTGCTTTTATCATGAGAGAAACTGCTGTGACAAGTGTTTAAGCTCTCCTTGTGTCACTTTTCAATAATATATTCTTCATATGCAAACACTTGTAGTTTAGGCTGAGATTTTCTAAGTCTCCAAAATAAAATGTATATTGAAACCAAGAGCGAAGACCAAAGAGTCCAGAACAGAGAGTTAAAATGCTTGGATTTTTATTTAGCTCTGTTAGTAATTTACTGTGTGATATGTGTTTGTGTTGGGAACAGGGGAAACTGATGTGGTGATCAGTTCTCTCAAGAACTGTTTCCTTATCTGTAAAATGAAAGAAGTGAACTAGAATTGTAAAGTGTCCTCTGTTTCCGAAATTAATGAAATCTTGCTTACATTTTCTCGGCTCCGGTGCTCTGGTTTCCTTCCTGATGGTTTGCATGCCACTTCTAATAGACACTATGGTCAGGACACAGTCTCTCTGAGGACTATTACCAATGGGCAGCAGGTGATCTACAGTGAAAACTTGTTCTGTACTGAAAGCATACCATGTCCTTCTGGTAATCACAGACTTATACAAGGAAGCATTGGCTGCATTCTAGAACTTTCCACAAACTCCACCCATTATGAATTTATAATTTAGTTGAGGAGTTAAAAAGTAATGATTACAACAACAACAAAGATATATATGAAGTACAAAGGAGATATGGAACAAGAAAAATAATATACATCTGGTCCAGAGGAGGAATGAAATCAGGAAAAGTCTGAAGAAGGAAGTGATTTTTGAGTTGGGCCTGACACATGGACAAGATTTTAATAGAGATTTCTGGGGAGGTTTCTGTTTACTCATATGCAAAATGGAAGTGATAATTGTACCCACCTACTAGAATCATTGAATCAAGTGAAATAATGCATGTCAGTCACTTAACACATTGCACTAGCATGGTGGAAAAGCCCTATACATGTTTAGCATTGTTATAATAGGGACAATGTATAAAAAAATCTAATCATTGAAGGAAAATTGATATTTCTGATTATGGTATTCAGGATTAGTCTTCTAAAGGTTTTTTCCAAAAATATTTCTGAGGAGATATTTGTCTGGGCATGCTCTTCCAAAGCCTGCTGTTTGCACAGAGAGTTGTAATCAGTAGTATTTCTTTTAATCTTTCTGCTAGAAGCAAATAACTTTCAATGACTGATTAGAATGTGGAAACCAGAAACCAAAAAACAAAAATAGAGTAGATAGTCTAGAAGGAAAAAACTGGTGATGGCCGTTCTCATGCATGTTACAGCTTTCTTTTGGATGCTTGTTTAGGGTGTGCTGGGCTTCCTTGGCAGCTCAGCTGGTAAAGATCTGCCTGCAGTATAGGAGACCTGAGTTCAATCCCTGGGTCAGGAAGATCCTCTGGAGAGGTGAATGGCTACCCACTCCAATATTCTTGCCTGGAGAATTCCATGGACAGAGGAGCCTGATGAGCTACAGGATACTGGAATGGGTTGCTATGCCCTCCTTCAAGGGATCTTCCTGACCTATAGTCTCCTGCGTCTCCTGCATTGGCAAACAGATTCTTTATCACTGTGCCATCTGGGAAGCTCGAAGGTATCTTTCATCCAAATACACTTCAGGCAGGTGCAGCCAAAGCATCAGTACCTGCTTTGTAAAACAATTTATATTTCTAAATATATTTATATTGTATATTAAATATCTATGTAGCTTTTTTATAGCTAACTTTATTGTGCACTTATTACATTAGTGCCGTGATTAACATGTGATAAGCAAAGCTCTCAATCTATAAGACAACTTCACAAGGCCAAAAATACATACAAGAAGCATCTTGCCCAAAGTTACATAGTCACTCAGCTAACATTTAATGACTGTACTATATGTCAGACACTGTTGTAGGAGCTACAAATACAGTAGTGAATAAAACAGAAAAGATCTCTGCCATCTTAGAGGAACTGTATAATTTATAATTCCACAAATGAGTTAAGTGCTTTTCTATTCATATTTAAAAGTTGGCATTAAACAATATAAAGATGAATAGTAACTTTTGCCAACAATTAAAATTTTTAATTTTTCTTTATGGAAAATAACATTAAATACTAAGTTAAAAAAAAAAAGAAAAACCATGACAAGTTGAGTGGGAAAGCTCAGAAGAAAGGAAAAAGCTTTTATTTTTTACTAACTTTAAAACATTATTACATTGCTTTTATAATAAGATACTCTGCATTTTCACTTTGCACTGGATTATGCAAATCATGTGAGCTGGCCTTCTGGGAGTGCTACTTTAGACTAAATTATCAGGAGAGGTCCCTCTGAACAGATTGCATTTAAACTGACATCTAAAAGACCAAAAGAAACCAACCATGGGAAGATTCAGGGAAAAAACATTCCAGGTGGAGGGATCAGTTAGAGCAAATGTCCTAAGGCAAAGAAATTGTTTTCAAGAAACAGAAAAAAGGCTAATTTCACCAAAAAGTAGTTTTTAAAATTTGGTGTAGCATAAGATAAGGTTAGAGTTTGGAGAGGCCAGAGTGTGAAGAGCTTTGAATCTAGAAGAATTCATTCTATTTGTGTTGGTTAGCTATTGGTATGTTTCAGGCAGAGGAATAACATAGATGACTTATGTTTTAAGAGATTTTTTTTTTTTTTTTGCAGTGTGGATACAATAGTGGACTCAGGGAGATGATCCTGAGTGGTCTATACCTGAAGAACTCTTCACCCTTCCAGATGGAATTTGTCATAATTTCTATTACTGCACTTCAGTTCAGTTCAGTTGCTCAGTTGTGTCCGACTGTTTGCTACCCCATGAATCGCAGCACCCCAGGCCTCCCTGTCCATCACCAACTCCCAGAGTTCATGCAGACTCACATCCATTGAGTCAGTGATGCCATCCAGCCATCTCATCCTCTGTTGTCCCCTTCTCCTCCTGCCCCCAATCCCTCCCAGCATCAGAGTCGTTTCCAATGAGTCAACTCTTCGCATGAGGTGGCCAAAGTACTGGAGTTTCAGCTTCAGCATCATTCCCTCCAAAGAAATCCCAGGGCTGATCTCCTTCAGAATGGACTGGTTGGATCTCCTTGCAGTCCAAGGGGCTCTCAAGAGTCTTCTCCAACACCACAGCTCAAAAGCATCAATTATTTGGCGCTCAGCTTTCTTCACAGTCCAACTCTCACATCCATACATGACCACTGGAAAAACCATAGCCTTGACAAGATGGACCTTTGTTGTCAAAGTAATGTCTCTGCTTTCGAATATGCTCTCTAGGTTGGTCATAACTTTTCTTCCAAGGAGTAAGCGTCTTTTAATTTCATGGCTGCAATTACCATCTGCAGTGATTTTGGAGCCCCCCGAAATAAAGTCAGCCACTGTTTCCACTGTTTCCACACCTATTTCCCATGAAGTGATGAGACCGGATGCCATGATCTTCATCTTCTGAATGCTGAGCTTTAAGCCAACTTTTTCACTCTCTTCTTTCATTTTAATCAAGAGGCTTTTTAGTTCCTCTTCACTTTCTGCCATAACGTGGTGTCCTCTGCATATCTGAGGTTATTGATATTTCTCCCGGCAATCTTGATTCCATCTTGTGCTTCTTCCAGCCCACTGTTTCTCATGTACTTACAGCTTTTCAAATCTGTCTTTCTGAACTAAACTGTTAGACAGTCTTAATTCTCTCTATATAACTAGTGCCCAGCATGGTGTGTATATTGTAGTCACTTATTAAATATTTATTGAGTGAATAATTAGGAAAAATAATTACTCCTATGGTAGAAGCTGTTTCCTCAGAACCTTCTTCAACTTAATTAATTAGAGGATTCAAAAGGAAAGGGGTTATAGCAGACATAAGGAATCTGAAGCAAATAAAAAATATATAGTTGATTTAAAAATGTTGAAATTTGGGAGAAAAATACTGACTCAATCACAATAGGAATTTGAATTTTTATGTTACCTCTTTCTGAATCCATACGCAACATGTATCAAAAGACACAGGTATTACTGGTGTTAATATTTTCACTTCAAGTTCCAAACTGATGTGGGCTTCCCTGATAGCTCAGTTGGTAAAGAGTCTGCCTGCAATGAAGGAGACCCTGGTTGGAGTCCTGGGTTGGGAAGACCTGCTGGAGAAGGGATAGGCTACCTAGTTCAGTATTCTTGGGCTTCCCCTGGGCTCAGCTGGTAAAGAATCTGCCTGTGAAGTGGGAGACCTGGGTTTGATCCCTGGGTTGAGGAGATCCCCTGGAGAAGCAAAAGGCTACCCACTCCAGTATTTGGCCTAGAGAATTCCATGGACTATAGGGCCTTTCACTTTCACTTTTCCAAACCGATGGTCTGGGATTGAAGTTGGCCCCAGACCTATTTTGATTGATTTGCATAGAATGCAAATATAGTGCTGAATTAGTTAGTAATGTTGAAAACTAAGGAATTCTCACATAAAAGTCCTACTTTTCTCTATCTCTTGAGAAGTTACAAACATATAAGCAAACAAAAAACTTGGGTATGCATTCCAATTGACCAGAGCCAGAGGGTCATTGCCTTTGTAAGGAAGCCTATGTTCTCTATTTTAGCACAGTTCTCACTCTGCTTGCTTCACTCACTTAAATTACTTGTCTGGCTCCTGGTGACACTTGTGTATGTGATATGAATGTACTACTGCTATTGTGATTTTTTTTTAATAAAAAGGTTTTAAATTATACTTTTTTTTTTCAGTTTTCTTGTTATATTTCTTTGGCTTTACTTGCCTACCTTGTAGCTTTTAGAAGCAAGGTGGCCAGACCAGATCCACCCAAATGTGGGACTGCCAGGGAAGGAGGAAACTGTGCTCTGATTTGTTGACAGAAAAACACTGAAGGAAAGGAGGCTCTCCAGAGGGCAGCCATTGGAGAGCTTTGCCACCAATTTGATCTGCACAAGATATCACCTCTGCCCTGTTTACTTCCTACTTTTTAGTCTGTTAGGACTCAGAAGAGTATTGAGGTTAAGGGATGGAATAAATTTAAAACTTCTATTATTACATATCACATAGGCCTTCACTTAAGATCACTGAACACTTATTGTATGTCCCAGTGTGTGCCACTGCCCCTGACCCATGCTGCTGTATCTCTGATATGAATGATTACATGTGCCATTGCTGGTACTCCGCCAGTGTCTTTATTTGGATGGAGCCATTTAATGTATTATACTTTCATATGAAGCCACACACACACACACACACACACACACACACACACACATATCTGAGGTTATTGATATTTCTCCCGGCAATCTTGATTCCATCTTGTGCTTCTTCCAGCCCACTGTTTCTCATGTACTTACAGCTTTTCAAATCTGTCTTTCTGAACTAAACTGTTAGACAGTCTTAATTCTCTCTATATAACTAGTGCCCAGCATGGTGTGTATATTGTAGTCACTTATTAAATATTTATTGAGTGAATAATTAGGAAAAATAATTACTCCTATGGTAGAAGCTGTTTCCTCAGAACCTTCTTCAACTTAATTAATTAGAGGATTCAAAAGGAAAGGGGTTATAGCAGACATAAGGAATCTGAAGCAAATAAAAAATATATAGTTGATTTAAAAATGTTGAAATTTGGGAGAAAAATACTGACTCAATCACAATAGGAATTTGAATTTTTATGTTACCTCTTTCTGAATCCATACGCAACATGTATCAAAAGACACAGGTATTACTGGTGTTAATATTTTCACTTCAAGTTCCAAACTGATGTGGGCTTCCCTGATAGCTCAGTTGGTAAAGAGTCTGCCTGCAATGAAGGAGACCCTGGTTGGAGTCCTGGGTTGGGAAGACCTGCTGGAGAAGGGATAGGCTACCTAGTTCAGTATTCTTGGGCTTCCCCTGGGCTCAGCTGGTAAAGAATCTGCCTGTGAAGTGGGAGACCTGGTTTGATCCCTGGGTTGAGGAGATCCCCTGGAGAAGCAAAAGGCTACCCACTCCAGTATTTGGCCTAGAGAATTCCATGGACTATAGGGCCTTTCACTTTCACTTTTCCAAACCGATGGTCTGGGATTGAAGTTGGCCCCAGACCTATTTTGATTGATTTGCATAGAATGCAAATATAGTGCTGAATTAGTTAGTAATGTTGAAAACTAAGGAATTCTCACATAAAAGTCCTACTTTTCTCTATCTCTTGAGAAGTTACAAACATATAAGCAAACAAAAAACTTGGGTATGCATTCCAATTGACCAGAGCCAGAGGGTCATTGCCTTTGTAAGGAAGCCTATGTTCTCTATTTTAGCACAGTTCTCACTCTGCTTGCTTCACTCACTTAAATTACTTGTCTGGCTCCTGGTGACACTTGTGTATGTGATATGAATGTACTACTGCTATTGTGATTTTTTTTTAATAAAAAGGTTTTAAATTATACTTTTTTTTTTCAGTTTTCTTGTTATATTTCTTTGGCTTTACTTGCCTACCTTGTAGCTTTTAGAAGCAAGGTGGCCAGACCAGATCCACCCAAATGTGGGACTGCCAGGGAAGGAGGAAACTGTGCTCTGATTTGTTGACAGAAAAACACTGAAGGAAAGGAGGCTCTCCAGAGGGCAGCCATTGGAGAGCTTTGCCACCAATTTGATCTGCACAAGATATCACCTCTGCCCTGTTTACTTCCTACTTTTTAGTCTGTTAGGACTCAGAAGAGTATTGAGGTTAAGGGATGGAATAAATTTAAAACTTCTATTATTACATATCACATAGGCCTTCACTTAAGATCACTGAACACTTATTGTATGTCCCAGTGTGTGCCACTGCCCCTGACCCATGCTGCTGTATCTCTGATATGAATGATTACATGTGCCATTGCTGGTACTCCGCCAGTGTCTTTATTTGGATGGAGCCATTTAATGTATTATACTTTCATATGAAGCCACACACACACACACACACACACACACACACACACACACACGGGGCAACCCACAAAAGATACTCTGTGACAAAGTTAATAAAGAGCTATCTGAGCAAAGTTTCCCCAGAGCTATCTGAAGGCATGGCGAAGAACAATAGCCGCAAGCAGAAATCACAATGGGTCAATGTTGATAGAATCACGGGATTTGGAGGTGCTTTTTGAAGGCCAGAAGGGAAAGTCAGTTGAGAAGGATGTATTACACAGCAGGTCTTGGAGGATATACAGTTCTGGGGAATCTTGGCAGTACCAGGGTGCAGTTCATTTACCAGTGTACAAATAATTTAACAGAAGGGCATTCAAGGGTCTCAAGAGTCAATCATTACCACATCCCACAGGGCGATGGACTGCAGAACAACCCAGCGCTGCCCAGAGGCAGTGGCCAAACCAGAGGGCTGGGTTGAGTATGAATGACTGACTCCTGGGAAGGAGGGCGTTCAGAGGGGGCTGGGGATAAGGGTCAGAGTCCAAGCTGGAGAGAGGACAATAAGCTGAGCGTGGAAACAAAGGCGAACCAGAGCGGCAGCGGGCAGATTGCAAGCTCTGCACTGGGGAATCAAGCTTTGCTTTTAGAAGGCGCAGGCTGCAGCAGGGCGGGCACTAGCCGCGGCGTTCTCACAGCCTGGCAGGGGTCCGGGCTCGTCACCCCGGGGCGTGGGCAACCAGCGGCCAGCATCCCTCCCCCGTGCGCCTCCCGGCAAGCAGCGCCTGGCAGTGCCCACCGAGGGCAGGGCGGGGCGCAGGCCGGGCAGCGCTATAGGTGGGGCCGGCAGCTCGGCCGCCGCTGACGCAGTGCGGGCCAGCAGCGAGAGAGTCCAGGCAGGCGTGGAGGGTTCAGCCCGGCCGCCCGCAGGCCGCGTTCCCATCGGAGGGGGCAGGGCGCACTCGCCCGGCCAACAGCAGGCCGCCGGCGGCCTGCTGGCTCCGCCGCCACCGCCGAGCTCGCCATTCAGCGCGCCTCGTCTCCGCCCCAGTCCTGGGGGCTGGCTGGGGAGAAGGGGCGGGCGCCCGTGAGCTGTGAATCACCACCACCTCCTTCTCCTCCTCCTGCCTCAGAGCCGCCGCCACCTTTCCATTCAGTCGCCCAACATGGCTGGAGTGCGGCGGAGGTGAGCCGACCGCCCCCTGCAGCTCCAGCCTCCTGAGCGCGACCGCCGCGGCTGCCGCGGCGCCTCAGTTCTGCGGTGCAGAGGCCCAGGGACCCGGCTGTCGCTCGCCGCCGGCATGTGGGGCGCCCCGGACGAGAGCTCGGTGCGGGTGGCTGTCAGGTAAGGACGGACGCGGCGAAAGGCAGGCTGCGGGCTCCCGGAGAGGATCTGCCCTGAGCTCTGGAAACCGAGCCCGCGGGTCCCCTGGCGCGCGAGGCCGGGTGCTGGCCGGAAAACCTGGCGCCCTCGGCCCCCTGGCGTTTGCAGGTGACCGGCGGCGCCGGGTCCCGGGAGGCGTCCTGACTCCTCAGCGGGAGAAGCCATCGCCTTCTGCCTCCTCCGAGTCGCGCACCCGAGGAACAGTTGCCTCAGGTTTGGCCGCCTTGGGCGATCGTCTGTCGGGCTTTGCCCAAAGGAGCAGCCCTGGGGTTGTGGTGCGCTTCTTGTATTTGTAACGTGACTGTCTGTAAGAGTACCTGCCACTCCGGCCTTCGTAGGCAGGAGACAAAGCCTCAGCACAGCGCTGCCAACCGCGGGGGTCTAGATCTCTGTGCAAATAAATGGACGTATTGTTAAGCACTGGCGGGGACTAGATAGCAGCAGCTTGTGGGTGTTGAAGACATTTCTGGCGTTGCAAGAGATATTATATTTAAGGGACCCTTCATTGGTGATCAGTCTGTAGAAGCAAGAAGACTCTTCAGTAAGTGGAAGAGTTAAATGAGGGAGTGGTGAAAAAGAAACATCCTGAGGTTCAGCAGGGTGGTTACAATATAAAATTACACATTCCCGAGTGTGAGTTTTTAGATACATCAAAATTGTAATTTGGTCAAGGACAGACACATGAGAATCGAACGTAATTTGATTGTTTTGATACGTATCGAGAAGCGGAGCTCTGATAGTTGCTCATGGAAAATTGCTACATCATCACTGAAATATTAATGAAGGCTTCATGGTAGAATAAGTGCGTTTCTTTCATAGCTCTGATACTTTACTGTGAGTTCATTTCTCTTTATGTACACATTATAGGATAATAAAAATAATCTGTTTTCTCTGAGAAATTATTTTTTTTAATTCTCCACCCTTGTAGTCTTTCTGAAAAGCTGTTCTTATCCTATTATGTCAGCATTTCAATATAGTGACAAACTAGTGACAATTTTTTGTGTTAAACAGTATAGTGACAATTTAGTGACAAATCTTGTTAGTTATAGAAATGGTAGTTTTATATATACTTTGTATTTTAACCAATCTAAAGAATAAAATTAATTTCAAAGATATTTGTCGTTCCCTTTACAGACCAGGAGATGACCACCCATGGAGGTGACATTTTTATGACTGTTTAGAATAACCTGTTATAAAACTTTTGAAGTTTTAATTTGGCCTCTCTGGTTAGTTTAGGGCTATTTATTCAGTTGTTGGATTAGCTGTTTCTCCTGTTTACTGTTGCTATCTCTCTTTTAGCCTTTTAACACTTACCAGTGATTCTACCACCACAGAGGAAGGGAAAGGGAAAAGCGGAAACTTAATAAGAAGCAGTTTTGTTAATTAGCAGATCTGGTCAAAAAGGGTGAAGAAGGAGCATAAAATAGTAATGAAAATTTAAAAAATTGGCTATCAGAGAAAAAAGCTGTTGTTACAGAGTTAATATTTTTATCTGTGAATTCTGTAAAATATCATAGGGTAGTTTATTGACCATGCAGTTAAAACTGATGCTGCTTGCAATGGAGATAAACAGAGTAATGAATCACTGCAAAGTGATATTGACAGGTAAATAACATATTTGCTTTTGATATGCAAATTAGCTTTTTAAAAAGGAAATATGTGTGAGTCTGTTTGTTAGAGAAAGGCTTTATAAAAACACGTTGTGAAGTAAGCCATATTTTGAGGTCTATTTTATTTTTATTAAATACATTGAATAGATTCACTGGTTAAACTTATTTTGCATAGGATAAGAATAGCTAAGATAGCACTTCTGTATTTATAAAGTATATGGGCATTTATTTCCATTTACAACAGATATTTATTGAAATTAAGTTCTATCTTTTGTGCTAACCTCTGAGCTAAAAAGAGAAATAATTATTGGACACACAGTATATGCCAGGATCAGTGCTGTGTGTTAAGATGTTTTATATGCTGTGAAATTGCATTTATTTCTCATAACAATCTCTGACTTAGATCTGTTATTACTATGGCCATTTTACAGGTGAGACACAGAAGGATTAGGTGATCTTCCCCAAGTTAAACTGGTAGCAAGTGGCAGAAATAGCGTTCTAACTTTAGACAGCTTGATTCTAGAGCTCAAATTCTTAACCATTAAATCTGTACAGGTGAGAGGCAAGAACATCCTTTGCAAACCTTTACTTAGCTTAAGGTCGCTTGCCTCTTCCCGATTCTGAACTAGTTTAATTAAAAATGAATGACTTTGATAGGATTTTTATGCCTTATATTTCTAGAAAAGATAGAGCTCAGAAAGGGGAAACCTGAACTTAACCTAAACTGTTTTCCTGATTTTTAAATCTCTGCAGTGACCTCCAGTCTTACTTTCCAGTTTGTGATAGACTTTATTAGCAGGGTAAATAAATCAACACATAGACACAAATGATCAGAACAGTTGATTAACTTTTACCCCTCAATGAATGTAATGACAAGTAATAGAAAATTGGCTGTACTTGTGTAAATGCAGTGTCCTAGAGGCCTTTGTGTTTTATCAGATATGGAGATTTACCAATGTGTTAAAGTTGGTGACTGTATTCTAGCTTTCTCAAAGTAAGTGCATGGGTCATATTATATGACCTTTGGAAAAAGAAGTTAAATAGAAAATTTCTTATTTCGGGAGAACATTTTAAATTCAATTTCTGAAAAATGCCTTTGGGTAGAGTATATCTGAGATGTTGGTGGTGCTGGTGAAAAGAGCCTGCTTGCCAGTGCAGGAGACCTAAGAGGTACAGGTTCAATCCCTGGGTCAGAAAGATCCTCTGGAGAAGGAAATGGCAACTCACTCTAGTATTGTTGCCTGGGAAATCCCATGGACAGAGGGGCCTGGCGGGCTGTATAGTCCATGCAGTCGCACAGAGTCGGATACACTGAAGCAGTTTAGCATGCATGGCGGTGTTGTCTAGGGTATCTTTCTCTCATTGTGTAGATGTGGATTTAGGACCCCCCTCCACCACTATGCAACCCCATGTGGCTATTGAGCACTCAAATGATGATTAATGCTGTAACCAAACCAAACTTGGTTTAACTCTCCCATCACACAGCAAAGCCAATCTGTTGACACCAGGTTGTGGTGAAGTAAAGGATAGCTTATTGAAGGGTACCCGCTGTGGGGCCAAGCAAGGAGAATGGGCAGTTCATGCTCAAAAGATACAAATTCCTTGATGGCTTTCGGGGAAGGATGTTTAAGGGCAAGGTGAGGGACAGGGTCACAGGGTGCCAGATCAACTTTTGGGTATCTATCTGATTGACTGGTTCATGGTGAGGTAACAGGGTGGTATTTCAGGAGTTAACATCATCAATCTTCTGGTTCCAACCGGTATGAGGTCTACCTGCTTGTAGTCAGCATGAGGTTAACTTCTTCTACTTGGTAGGGGTTTTAGTATCTGTAAAACCACTCAGGGATGTGGCTCAGAATATTATCTATAGCCCTTGTGGAGGAACTAATGGCCTTTGATTTAGTTTTAATACAAATAGAACTGTTAGTACTTTGTCTTGCTTGACTGTTTTCCTTTCTATCTGCATTACTCTGATTAAATATGCTCTTAAGAACTTGGGGACGGCTAAAACTTTTCTGCAAACAAGAGCTTGGTAACATAGGGTGGGGTGTGTCGGTCCGAGGAAGGCCCTGAAGGATTGCTTGTTTTCAACACTAGAATATAAATTTTAATTTTTATTTAATGTTAATTAAATTGTAAAACTGTCCATTTAGTTTTGGAAAGCTTGTAGGTATGCCTGAAACGATATAGTTATATGGACCTATTTTTTAACTGTGAAGTTTAGCAAATCTAAATACTTATAAAGTATTTCTGATGAAAATTTAATGTATTTTCTGTGTTATATATATTTGATTTTAAAAACAGTATGAGAAAATGAATGTAAATATATCAATGATCTTTCTATTGATTACATATTAAAATGATGGTATTTTGATATAAGAGCTTGGTAACATAGGGTGGGGTGTGTTGGTCCGAGGAAGGCCCTGAAGGATTGCTTGTTTTCAACACTAGAATATAAATTTTAATTTTTATTTAATGTTAATTAAATTGTAAAACTGTCCATTTAGTTTTGGGAAAGCTTGTAGGTATGCCTGAAACGATATAGTTATATGGACCTATTTTTTAACTGTGAAGTTTAGCAAATCTAAATACTTATAAAGTATTTCTGATGAAAATTTAATGTATTTTCTGTGTTATATATATTTGATTTTAAAAACAGTATGAGAAAATGAATGTAAATATATCAATGATCTTTATATTGATTACATATTAAAATGATGGTATTTTGATATGTTGGGTTAAATAAAATATTAAATAATAATGTCATCAACTTTTCCTTTTTTAAAACGTTGCTACTAGAAATTTTAAAATTAAATATAATTTTGTTGCCATGATATTTCTATTGAATAGTGCTGCTCTACAGGTTTTTAAAAATGTGAGAAAGAGTATAGAAAAAAAATTGTTCACAAATATTACTTAGCAATAAAACGGAATGAAATTGTGTCACTTGCAGAGACATAAATGGATTAGAGGCTGACTTACTTCATACAGAGTGAAGTAAGTCAGAAAAGAGGAAAACAGATATCACATAGTAATGCATATATGTGAAATCCAGAAAATGGTACAGATAATCTTATTTGTAAAGCAGAAATAGAGACATAGATGTAGAGAACAGGTATATGGATACCAAGGAGGAGTTAGGGGGTGGGATGCATTGGGAAATTGCTACTGACACATACACACTGCTATGTATAAAATAGATAACTAATGAGAACCTACTTTATAGCATGGGGAACTGTACTCAGTGCTCTGTGGTGACCTAATTAGGGAAGGAAATCCCCAAAAGAGGGGATTTATATGTATGGCTGATTCACTGTGCTGTAGAGCAGAAACTGATACAGCAGTGTAAAGCAACTAGGCTCCAATAAAAAAGTGAAAAACCAAAAAACTGTTCATAGCCACCATGTCATAGATCTGGTATTTTCTGTAGTTAAGAAAATACCAAAATATTGGATGTCTATTTTAGAGTGGTTGTATATATAAACACACATATGTATGTATCTATGTACATATGTATATCCATGTAAGATTTGATTTAACAGTAACATTTTTACCCTCTGGGTTGCATAGGTATAGAAAGTTATGGGTAATAGGTTGATAGTAACTGACTTTCTAGAAAATGTAGTAAGCTGATAGATGCCATGTACAAAAATGAGCAATGAGGTTTAGTGTATATTTCT
Organism: Madoqua kirkii; assembly: GCA_006408675.1. Lineage (NCBI taxonomy): Eukaryota > Metazoa > Chordata > Mammalia > Artiodactyla > Bovidae > Madoqua > Madoqua kirkii. The sequence continues at coordinate 21,480 of SJYC01103194.1, forward strand.
TATTACCTAATAGTATACTGAATTGAACCACTCAGTTAACATTTTAAACTCAAACATTTTGAATTCTAAATCTGGAACTTTATGAAATGATGTGAAGGAAAGTACAGTGTTTGCTGCAAGGCTCCTACTGTGGGGCCAAGCAAGAAGACTGGACAATTCATACTTTCCAGGTCTAATGCTGATACAATATTTGAAACTTTTTCCCCAAGAATTTTAGCTTTCAAAATACGAGAGGAACTGAAGGAAAATGGAGATACAGAAAGGACCATTGTGTTTTTATGTCATTGTCTATGTGGTTGTGAGCTAAGATTTTTTGCGTAGCTTTGGCAGAGAACAGGACGTATCCTTGACAGCAAGTTCGGATTAGTGTGTAATGTTGTTTAATTTACTGTTTTTTACTTACTACAGCATTTTTAAGAAGTGACATTGCTCAGCTAGTTTAAGTGCTGAATGGATTGTAAATGCTGTTTTGAGTCCTTCACTGGCACTGATTTGCAATGTGACCTCCTCGAACTTTTCTTTTTCCTCATGCTGAGGTAGTGAGGGCTGTAAGAACTTTCCATATGCAGTATATTAAATGTATGTTTTTTGTTGTTAGCCAAACTGTTGGCACTAGTGCTGCCTCTTTATTGATAGAAAGGAACTATTTTAACATTTTAAACTTGACTTTCCCACAATATATTTATTGTAGGTACTGCTCTTACTTAAGAGGAAACTTTTCAGCTTTTGTGGTCTCTTTGTCCAATTCTGGCTGTAATACAAATATGCAATATTTTATTTAATATACATGAAAACCATATGAGGTGGGCGGGACAGATATTATCCCTATCTTACAGATGGAAAAATGAGTCTCAAAGATACTAGGCGACCTGTTCAAGGTTTCTCAGCCACTAAATACCAGAAATGGAACTCAAACTCAGGCTTCTGGTACCTGTTTCTTTATTCTTAAACAGTTCCAAATGTTTTCAAAATATTTTACATATTAATGTCAATGTAATAAGGATCTTTCCAGCTAAAACACAAATATACATGTGATGTAACTTATTTGAAGCAATTTAATGTCTAAAGAATTATTTTGTGGAAACAGATGGTTATTTGCTGTTTGATCATTTGTTTATTCCTTCCTTCATGCATCAAGTATTTATTATGTGCCTACTATGTGCAGAACATCCCTAATACTGAGGATATAGAACATACACGAGAGATGTGGATCCCACTTTCATGGAGCTTAGACCTAGCAATGTGAGGCTCTTTTAGTGCACAAACTGTTGAATCTAACATAAAACATATTAGTAACACAAACTTGAAATTAAAGAAAGTTGTTGCAGTTTAGTTTTTATCTGTCACTTATTTTTTTCAATAGCATTTTTTTAGTTCATACTTTTCTGAAGGACAGTGACTTAAAAAACAGAAATTGTGCCTGCTTACAAGCATATGTCATACAAAGTTTGGACTCCAAAGCCTGTGCATTAGAAAGATATTTCCATTTTTGTATGTGTGGCATGTGTACCCTACTTGTATGTCTTTGTATTTGGATCATAGAGTAAAGGAAGTGAAACAGAGGAGACTAAAGAGCTTGTGGATGATATGAGCTTAAAGTCAGTGAAATTATTTATTTAAATATGAGTTGATACTTTTTCTTCAGCTAAGGTTTATTAAGTTTATAGTGTGGGAGGCCTGACTGTTATTTGGAACTCCACAGAAGTTCAGATTTCATGTCTAATTATTACTACCCTTTGAGCTCTTACCCTCTTACCTGCTAATTAGTTAATATTTTGATACATAATTATGGGTTTATAAATGATGCACTAGAAATTCCAGTTTAGTGAAGCCATGAAAGCTTTGTAGTTAATTTCATAATGTGACCAATTTTCCAGTTCTCATCCATTTCTCTTCAAAGAAATGAACTTGAAATATACATTATTATGGATAGTTTCTCCCAAGACATGTTATAGCTCACCTATGTGACCTTAACTTATAAATTGTTATTTTCTGTCAACATTAGATATGAAACTATCTTGTTTCAGATTTAGGAAGGAAGACACATCAGTGAAAATGCATGTTAGATGGTGTCGTTTGTATTCGGTGTGTCATTAAAATGATTTTATTAAAAATAAAATGGATGTTTGCTATTTTTAATGCTTCTCTCTGGAGCGGATTTGCGAATTCTGTCTTTGAACTTGGTTTCCCAGTGGATTAACTATTTAATCTTCTCAGGGTGTTAAAATAGTTTTCTTGTGGCTCAGGCTTTATCTGAAGCAAATGACACAGCCAGTGGGATTATTTTGATGAAATTCTACAATTATTATGAGCTAGTTCTTAATGTTTAAGAATTATATTTCAGATTCCTTTGTTTTGAAATTATTAGACATTTATATATTGAGCTCCCAGAGTTCACTCAAACTTACGTCCATTGAGTCGGTGATGCCATCCAGCCATCTCATCCTCTGTCGTCCCCTTCTCCTCCTGCCCCCAACCTCTCCCAGCATCAGAGTCTTTTCCAATGAGTCAACTCTTCACATGAAGTGGCCAAAGTACTGGAGTTTCAGCTTCAGCATCAGTCCTTCCCTTGAACACCAAGCACTGATCTCCTTTAGGATTTAGTACCTCTGTAATTATTGGATTTGAAAGGGACCGTGAAGGAGCTGACTGATTGAAGTCCCTTCAAGGTAATTGAGGTAACAGAGACCCAGAGCAATTAAGGTAGTTGCTCAAGGTCCGGCAGCTATCAGCTCAGGTCTTCTGTTGACTGTTGCTTTGGATTTTTTAGGATTTCATGTTTTGCTGGCAAACATCCCAGAAATATAATAAATTTGTATTTTGTAAACTACAGTTTTAATCCCTCAAGTGCCCTTTTAAAAGTTTAATTTAAAATTTAAATGAGTGCCCCCAATCTCAGTGCCCTTTATTTTGGCTTTATGATTGCCTCATCTCTAGAAACTAGACCAATAATTCAAAGAAGGACCTCTCAAGAGTGAGAGAGAGGGATCCCTGGAGTAGAAATCCAGGTTATATTTTAAGGTTCCTATTATATTAAAGTGTGAAAAAATGCCAACACTAGGTTATAAAAATTGTTAAAACAGACTGATTTCAGCATATGCATGTACCACATTAATGTTTTAACAACCACAGAAATACAATATCCTGGTAGCTTAACTTGGAAAGAGTATTAATCATGTAAATAGAATTTTTTTGAATGCTAGGCCTGGGACATGTGGCCTTTTCCCTTTGCTGTCACCTTGGTTCTTAAATTTTTCCCCCTACCTCAATAGATTTGATGATTAGAGCACTTTCCATTAATAGTGACAACCTCACTGTCGGGGGGATGATTGGAGAGTGGGGAAAGATAGAGACAGAGTAGGGTCAGTGTGGTATATTTACTGGGATCTGAAATTGGAGCTGGAGGTAGACATCTGAGTTGTTTAAAAATAAAACACTTTGAGAATTACTTGACTAGAAAGGTAGTTCTTAAACTTAAAAAAAAAAACATCAGACCCTTCTATCCTTACTTTAGAAGGATGTAAGGATACAACACATTTTTGCCATACATTTGACCTTGATCCAAAAAATACCCCAAATCCCATCTCTGCTTGAAGCTTTTCTAGACTTTATGCAGGGAAATTTCTGCCTTCTGGGGCCTTATTTATTTATCTGATTCTCTCTCTTTCTCTCTCTAAAATTCCGGTGTGAGAGGTATACACAACATGATGATTTTCACTGTTTGATTTGAAATGTCCTCCAACCTGAGAGAATACTTGACATTTTTTTTAAAAAGATGCTAATGTACTGACAGCACTATTAGAACATTTGAAGGACACTGGATTTACTGAATTGAAATAAGGTGGTATTTGCATGTCCAGATTTGAAATGGAGGCCATTCAGGATTTAATCCTAGGGTCAGCTTACTTGGGCACTGTACACTTCCATCTACTTCTTCAATAAGAGCAAGAAAATCAAGAAGTTGTTCAAACTTGGGTGTAGCGAGGTGGGCATCATGAGCCCACCCAGGGGCTAAATCAAGGATACTTTAAAGTTTATTCCCTACTCTTTGGATCTCTTAGTGTGTAGTAAAATTTTAGTTTTGGAGATTGGACTTTATCTTATTCTCAATTTGGGGGAGCTATGTCTGTCACTTAGGCATCACAATATCAATTCTTCTGAGTAGGATGAATGAATTATATTTTTCACAGTAGATATTCACATTATTTGACATAGCTTCACAGAATAGAGACTTTTTCTTTCAGCAAACAGGAACAAGGAGCCTTGGAGAGGGTCAAGCTATAGTAACTGTTATGAAGTGGTACATTGAGCATATGGTGTACTAATAAGGCATGAGGCACCTCTGCTCTCAGTTATATTCTTTATAATCCTATATACATTTTTAGATCAAAATTCATTCATTTATTACATAATTATTGAATGTCTGTTGTGCACTAGAATCATATAAGTTATAGGCATTAAAGCTGTTGGAAGCAATATGATGTAATAGAATGAACTTTGGATATTTAGAAAACTATTTCAGTGTTCAGTTCAGTTCAGTTCAGTCACTCAGTCATGTCTGACTCTTTGCAACCCCATGAATCACAGCACGCCAGGCCTCCCTGTCCATCACTAGCTCCCAGAATTCACTCAGATTCACGTCCATCGAGTCAGTGATGCCATCCAGCCATCTCATCCTTTGTCGTCCCCTTCTCCTCCTGCCCTCAATCCCTCCCAGCATCAGGGTCTTTTCCAATGAGTCAGCTCTTTGCATGAGGTGGCCAAAGTATTGGAGTTTCAGTTTTAGCATCAGTCCTTCCAATGAACACCCAGGACTGATCTCCTTTAGGATGGAATGGTTGGACCTCCTTGCAGTCCAAGACACTCTGAAGAGTCTTCTCCAACACCACAGTAGGCACTCAGCTTTATTCACAGTCCAACTCTCACATCTATACATAACCACTGGAAAAACCATAGCCTTGACTAGATGGACCTTTATTGGCAAAGTAATATCTCTGCTTTTTAATATGGTATCTAGGTTGGTCATAACTTTTCTTCCAAGGAGTAAGCGTCTTTTAATTTCATGGCTGCCATCACCATCTGCCGTGATTTTGGAGCCCCCAAAATAAAGTCTGACATTGTTTCCACTGTTTCCTCATCTATTTCCCATGAAGTGGTGGGACCAGATGCCATGATCTTTGTTTTCTGAATGTTGAGCCTTAAGCCAACTTTTTCACTCTCCTCTTTCACTTTCATCAAGTGGCTTTTTAGTTCCTCTTCACACTCTGCCATAACGGTGGTGTCATCTGCATATCTGAGGTTATTGATATTTCTTCCGGCAGTCTTGATTCCAGCTTGTGTTTCTTCCAGCCCAGCGTTTTTCATGATGTACTCTGCATATAAGCTAAATAAGCAGGGTGACAATATACAGCCTTGACATACTCCTTTTCTTATTTGGAACCAGTCTGTTGTTCCATGTCCAGTTCTAACTTGCTTCCTGACCTGCATATAGGTTTCTCAAGAGGCAGGTCAGGTGGTCTGGTATTCCCATCTCTCTCGGAATTTTCCACAGTTCGTTGTAATCCACACAGTCAAAGGCTTTGTCATAGTCAATAAGGCAGAAATAAATGTTTTGGTCTTAACCAATGATAAACTTGCCTTTGTGTATTGATATCCACTTACTTCAGTGGACTTGGGAGAAGATCAGCAGTGACAACCATGTGAAAGCATTTGGAAAATAGTTTTTATACAAACACAGGCAATATTATTAGTGATGAATTGGATGTATAACCAACAATGAGTATATTGGTTAATTTCCAAGCTCTAGCAATTAGATTGCTTCCCTGGTGGTCCAGAAGTTAAAGCATCTGCCTGCAATGTGGGAGACCTGGGTTCGATCCCTGGGTTGGGAAGATCCCCTGGAGAAGGAAATGGTAAACCACTCCAGTATTCTTGCCTGGAGAATCCCATGAATGGAGGAGCTTAGTGGGCTACAGTCCACGAGTCACAAAGAGTCGGACACGACTGAGCGACTTCTCTTTCACTTTCAGCAATTAGATTGCTGCTGCTGCTGCTGCTAAGTTGCTTTAGTCATGTCTGACTCTATACAACCCCATAGACGGCAGCCCACCAGGCTCCGCCATCCCTGAGATTCTCCAGGCAAGAACACTGGAGTGGGTTGCCATTTCCTTCTCCAATGTATGAAAGTGGAAAGTGAAAAGTGAAGTCGCTCAGCCGCGACCCCTGGACTGCAGCCCTCCAGGCTCCTCCATCCATGGGATTACCAGGCAAGAGTACTGGAGTGGGTTGCCATTGCCTTCTCCCTAGCAGTTAGATTAGTCATTCTCTAATATATAATCCATAACTTCAATTTGTGAAGTGCATTATAGATGTTGTCTCTGTTCTTTCGCTTTTTAAGTGCCTATTCCTTATATCACTATGAATAGAGCAGAAATGTATATAATTAGTTAAAAACCTTCTGTTACAACAGTCGCCTAGTTTTCATTTTGTTTTTAACATGTAAATCACATACCATCCTTCTCTAGTTTACCAAATTCCTTTTATATAGTTTAATCCACCATTTTTATTGTTTCTTTTCCCACATAAGACTTTCAGTTGGCATGGTTTTAGTGTTTATAAAGTTATTAATACAACATACTTCGTGAGATTAACAATAATATTGTTGTGTTTGCAGTTAGTTGCTTGACCTGATGTAAGACACTGATGACTAAATTGGTTAATAATAATATGAATTTTCTTTCTGAACTGGCTTGCACCAGAGTTTTGAAAATGTTACCAGTGCTTGTCTTGCTTTCTCTCATCAACCTTGGCAACAGTACACTAAACCAAGCTATGGATTAAAGAGCATCTTAAGGAGTAAACTAGTAAAAGGACCTGAAGTAATAATAACATAGAATTTTGAAAATGTGTTTAAATTTTCTGTATTTTTTTCTCGTACCTAGAGCTGATGGGCAATGCTCCTGCAGAGTTCATTGACAAATCTATATGAAAATTTAGCTGAAAGCATTTTTTAAAAAGGCTAATACTTAGAAGCACAAAATAGATCTTACAGGCATAGTCTATCTTCAAAATCAGCTTTTAATTTCATAAGTTATTTTTATTTGATTTATTTTCCTGTTAATGAAATAAATGTAGTCAAATTAGGAAAAAACAAATACCTGAGAAAAGATGAGAAAAGCAATCAATTATAGGTTACCACTCTGTTATAATTACTACTAGCATTTTGGTATATTTATTTTTAATCTGTTTTCTTATGTGTACTTATATTTTTTTAAAATTGCTGCAATGTGTATATACTTTTATAGCTTGATATTTACCAATTTATAGAGTAAAACAAGAATTTTTCCACTCAAGGAAGTGAAATTATTGAAAGCCTCCTTTCTGTGATGAGGAAACAACCATTTTTGTTTTCTAACTGTGGTGTCCTTTGACTCAGGTGGGCTGCTTAGAACTGGAAGCCACGACCAGGTTGAATCTAATTTTGTACATGTGCTGCCAGTGATCAAGCCTGGGTCACTCTGGACCTTACTTCACTTCCATGTCACCTAGGTCTCTGGCTAGGCTAGTTGTCCAACCTTCTTTCTCCCTTAATCCATGCCAACCTGGAGGCCCCAGTATGTTTTGAAACAGATTTTACCTGAAATCAACAAACTGTGATTTTGGTAAGAGATTGACATGAAACACATAAACACACATATATACACACCCCTGCCCCCCAAAAGATAAAATCTACTAGAAGTTGATGAATCTGGCCAATATCGTATAAAATATATTTATGTTCATAAGCAAAATAAATTGATATTTATGTTTTAATCTAAGTTGATGGAAAAGATTCTCAACATGTCTTTATGATATTTTGGTCAAAAATGATACATTGGGATTGTTAGGAAACTGAAGTTTTGAGTCCTCATTTGTGGTTCTATTGGCTGTCATTTTGAAATGGAAAATTTTAGTCATGCCTGAACTGTACCTACCTTCACATCAATATGAAAATGTTTCGTGGCCATGTAACATATGTACACTGATGGACTGGCATCTCAGTTTGGGTAAAGCTGTCCAGGGCTGTGTGCTGAGCTAGGCCAGGCCACTTGTATGTACTCTGCAATTGCTCTGTGTGGGACTAGCGAATCTAGGTGAATCGGCCATTGCTTTTTTTCATAGCAGATTTCCTGACGATAAGGTAGAGTAGGCAAGAAGAATAATGTTGAAGGGATCAAGGGCACTGACTGTTGAAATTAGATAGCTGTTCTGGCTTCTGACAGCCCTGTATTCTAGTTTAAAAGCATCATAACTCTGTGACAGTAGTGGTCTGTCTTAACCCAGTATCCATCAAAGAACTTCTGCAAGCTGGTTTATCTCCAGTCTTTTTTTCTGGATTTGCATTCTTTGTTATCCCTTTACTCCATCCTTGCCTTAATTTTATTTTCCTTTACAGCATGGCTTATTGAAAAGAGTTTGGATTTTAGTCACAAAGATTGGAGTTCAAAGTTTTAGGACAGCTACTTAACCTTTATGACCCTTATTTTTTCATCTGTAAAATGGAGTTACTACCTTCTTGATAAGACTATTAAGATTATATGAATGTTATAAATGCCTTGCATTTAAAAGTACTTGGGAAATGTTAGATTCTTTATTCCTTTTTTAGTTATTGCTCCTTCCTTCACTTCCTGCTGCCTCTTATCTCTGTGTGTGTGTACACATGCACATGTACACACATCTCTCTAAATCTCTCTTTTTCCTCTTATGGATAAGACTTACACTGACCAACCACAATTTCTTCCTATTCACCTCAAGATTTGGATAATTTCCTTTGTGAGCTCTTGTTCTCCTTAGTTTCTCTATGAAATGGAGAAATAAGAGTACTAATTTCATAAGATAGTGAGAATTAATTGACATATTTATAAAGCACTCAGAATAATGCTTGGCATATAGTCATTTTGCGTGTGTGCTCACTTGGATCTGACTCTTTGCAACCCCATGGACTGTAGCCCATTAGGCTCCTCTATCCATGGAATTTTCCAGGCAAGAATACTGGAATGGGTTGCCACTTCCTTCTCCAGTGGCATATAGTAAGCCTTGATAAATGTCAGTTGTAGTCATTAACTTGTAAAAATTTATTTCTTTAGCAGGGATTCTTTGAGTCTTTACTTGAAGCCCCTTTTTACAATGTATTATATTTGTTTCTAAAGATAAAGCAAAGGGATAATGGGGTATAGAAGAAATAGGAAGAGATTGGTAAAAGAGCACAAACTTTGAGTTGTAAGAAGAATAAGTTTTGAGACCTTAATATATAACATGGCAATTATAGTTGTTAACATTGTGTTGAATCATTGAAATTTGCTGGGAGAACTTAAATGTTCTTTTTTAAAATAATGGCAAATATGTGAGATAATGATTGTGTGAATTGAAGGGAGGAACTCTTTCACATGTTTATATCAGGATCATCATAATGTAAATATCTTATGATTTTGTTAAATATATCTCTCTAAGGGCTTCCCCATGGCTCAATGGTAAAGAATGCACCTGCAATGCAGGAGAGATGGAGACTTGGGTTTGATTCCTGGGTTGGGAAGATCTCCAGAGTAGGAAATGGTAAGCCGCTCCAGTAATCTTTCCTGGAAAATCCCATGGACAGAGAAAACCTGGCCAGCTACAGCCCAAGGGGTCTCAAAAGAGTCAGACATGACTGAGTGACTAAACAAAAGCAACAACAAAATATTTTAATAAAGCTGTAAGAAAAGATGGTAAGAGGACATTTATATTAAATAATATATGACCTCCATGTTATCAGCTGATGTTATCAGCATTGTATTTATATGGTAGAATGAATACCATTGTTTGTCTTTATGAATGTATTGAGTTGTGAAAGTCAAGGCAGATCATTATGCTTTCTTGACCAAGTTGAATAAAATATTTTCTTAATAATCTTTGTTCTCTTTTGTAAATAAAGAATTACATTTCTTTCCTGTTTATCTTTAAGGACATGGGAATACTAATTGATTTCCACTGCTCACCTGGTAAGGTGAGCTGACTGACACCTTAATCCTTAAACTCTTGAGTATATTCCTTGCTATATTGTTAACGTGAGCACATTCTACTTATGCCAACAGAAGTTTTACTATTTCTGATCAAAAGTGATCAGAAATACACACATGCTCATGTCCTCAGTTCACATGTAATAGGCACACATACTTACACACATGGACATACACATGCATGCTCATACACATATACACACATACATACACACTCACTTTCTAAATGATCTCTAGGTAAACATCTCACTATTTCCATGCCTAATGTGAGATAATTGAAAGATTTGAGGTGACAGAGTTCCCTTGCTAACCTAAAAAGACATTGGCTTAATTTTAGCCTTCTATTTTTAGTAATTCATATTATGAGATGTTATTTTGCAAATTTTTAGTTTAATTACTATGATTAAAGAAGAAATAAAATCAACTTGTGACTCTTTTTTTCTTAGGACCTTATTCAAAAACCAGGTCTTCCTTTTTATATAATAGTAGCCACTGAAACCTTTGACTAGATGGCTTGTTTGGTTTGCATTGAAAAACAGGTTTCTGAGTGATACAGGATCAACAAACCAAGTCAGAAACAGAAATGATCTTGAAAATAAGTTTCACTTTTATAAATGAACCTATTTAGAAAACAAATTTGATTGAACTGGTAAAATAAATACCTTTTGTGTCCTTCATACATTGGTCTACTGTGAAAGAAAAGGTTCCCTGATAGCTCAGTTGGTAAAAAAGATAAAAGTGTGATGACAAATTGAATTTAAAAAATAAGTAATATAAAGTTAAGTGAACCACTGAAGATGATTTAAGACTGCCTTAGTGCTTAAGATTAGTCCCACTTGCTGTCTTTGACAAGCAGAAAAATGCTATAAATATCAGTTATCAAAATAATAAACATAGCAGTAGAGGCTGAGTATTCTGCAAAACCATCCAGTAGATTCCCTGCCCTTGCTTATATGTTTGTTCTCTGTACATTCTGATAAGAACCATGCTCCCATTTTATGTGAAAAAAGAATGCAGTAACAGGAACTTCTGTTTCTGAAAGCAGTCATCTTTGTGCCTTTTTTTGACTATCAAATATGTTTATTTGCATATTACATAATTTTGCTTTTATGATTGAATCTTTTAAGATGAACTTTGGTGAGGAAAGTAGTGCTTTTGGAATTTGAGTTCATATCTTCTTTATTCCACTGACTCACTTTTATGTGGCAGTAATATATAAGTAATCCTGTGTAAAAGTAATATGATGTCTCTCTATGACTCAATTTCATCTATGCATAAAGCGGATTATACTTCTGCTGTGTACATTACAGCCTCTTTGTAAAATATAGATAGTAAAAGTGTAAAAAGAGGGCTATACTAAGCTCATTGTAAGTAGAACAGAAGTTACTTAAGTAAGTATATTTTGGTATCTAAAATAGAGGAATAAAAGTGCATTTGTGAGGGTAATTAATAGTTCCCATTCCTGACCATTCTAATTCAATTTGACCAAGTAAATTCAGTGTATCTCAGTTTAGTCCTATTCAATTTATTAGTTATTGCACCCCTATAATTAAGTACACTCAAAACACTTTGCTAGGAACTGGGAAATGAAAGATGAATCAGATATGGAATTTGCCCTTGAGAAACTCAGTCCAGTTGGGTTATAAGATGGCTTTCCCATGAACTGTGCCAACAATTAAGTTTAAACACATTACATGCAAGTTATTGGTATGGTATACCTCTAGAGACATTGTGATCACATTAGCATACTTTCTAACACAGAAAAATGACTCTTTATTTTCCAAACAGCAACATAAAGTCTCAATAATCTGTCCGTAACATCTAATCTTTCCACTCTCCTAATCTTTAACATAGCCATGTTCATCTATTTGCTTATTTCCCCTCCATACTTATCCTTTCTTATCTTTCCTAATTTTCATGCTCATTTCATTAAAAAATCCCTTTCCATAAATTTCATCCTATTTTGACCAGATATTAATTGCAAAAGTTTATTGACAGCTCATTTGCCATAAAAAGACTTGTATACATGCACATCTGTGAACACTCATACATAAATACACATTTTTTCCTGTATAATTAATAACTAATTCATTCAGAGTGGCTAGCTTCGATCTGAGTGAGGCAGGAAGCTTCTATGGAAAGTTTCCTAAAACATTTCACTTCTAAGGATAGTTTGAATAAACTTTAAAAATCCCTTTGTTAACTGTTAATCTTTTTACTTCATCAGTCCTAGTGTCCTGTGGGTAATAGGCTCTGGTTTTTTTCAGGGAACTGATGATTTGTTTTATATTTCAAGACTCAAGGATTCAAGTCTTTTGGGAATTTAATATTGGTGGAGTTATAGACTTCCAGATGTCCCTGATAGATATTATAGTCTTACTTCTGGTAGATGTATCTTTTGTGGTAGCCAGCTCTTGTTATAAGGACCTGACCAAACCAGGTTCCTATGAGGAGAATGGGCTTTGACATCATGAGGTGTGTTTGAACTTGACTTCTTTCCTAGTTTTTTTTTTTTTTAAATTTATTTATTTATTTTAATTGGAGGCTAATTACTTTACAATATTGTAGTGGTAGTGTTGTCTTTCCTAGTTTTTAGCTTTGGGTGAATTGTTTGAGCTGTCTGAACCTTAGTTTCCTCATCTATAAAATAATATATACTCATACTAATAGAATTATTTTTCCCTAAGGATTCCGCTCTTGCCGATTTCTACTGTGTATACATATGTAAGTCTAACATATGGAGCATAATAGTTTGCTTTGTAAATACAGCTGATCCTTGAACAACACCAAGGTTAGAGGCGCCAAGCTTCCCCTCCATGCAGTCAGAAATCCTCATATAACTTTACAGTCAGCCCTTTTATCTGTAGTTCTCCATCCATGGATTCAACTGATCTTGAATTGTTTAGTACAGTAGTACATATTTATTTAAAAAAAAAAGTGAGTTGATGGGTATAGTTTTTTAAAACCTGTGTTATTCAAGGGTCAAGTGTAGTATTTTAGTGACTTGGGTTAGCAGCTCTTCTTCCTTAAATGGATCTTGAATTATTTAAAAGCAGGGTTATTTTTATTTTTTATTTGTCCTTTTCTGTGAAATGCTTAACCCATCAGTAGACATGTCAGTGCATGCTCAGTTGTTCAGTACTGTCCGACTTGTGACAACGTGAACTGTAGCCATCAGACTCCTCTGTCCATGGAATTTTCCAAGCCAGAATACTGGAGCAGGTTGCATTTCCTACTCCAGGGGATGTTCCTGACCCCAGGCATGTAAGACCTGGCCCTCAATACCAGAGAAGAAAAATATAGTCTACTCCTGATTATTATGGAGATTTTAATCAGTCTGTCCAGAAATACTTGACTGCCATTGATGTTCCAGAAAGGGTGTCTGGGTGTGGAGGATATAGGTATAAGACAAGTGTTTCTACTTTCAAGAAGTTAACATTGGGTAAGGATAGAGACAATAAACGTTAAAAAAATAGCTTCAGATGTTGATAAGTGCTGTGCAGAAGATGAGACAGTATGCTTGAGGGTAGTTAGTCATGACTGGGAAGGAGACATTTGAATTAAATGTGAATATAGAAAAGTGAGCCATGAGAAGATCAGAGAGAACATAGTTTTATGCAAAAGCAAATGCAGAAGCCATGAAAAATAAGGTGATATGGTTAGTGCGATGGTAAGAAGAGCAGCTCCCATCACTTCATGGCAAATAGATGGGGAAACAGTGGCTGATTTTCTTTTTATGGGCTGGAAAATCACTGCAGATGGTGATTGCAGTCATGAAATTAAAACACACTTACTCCTTGGAAGGAAAGTTATGACCAACCTAGACAGCATATTCAAAAGCAGAGACATTACTTTGCCAACAAAGGTCCGTCTAGTCAAAGCTATGGTTTTTCCAGTGGTCATGTATGGATGTGAGAGTTGGACTTTAAAGAAAGCTGAGCACCGAAGAATTGATGCTTTTGAACTGTGGTGTTGGAGAAGACTCTTGAGAGCCCCTTGGACTGCAAGGAGATCCGTTCAGTCTATCCTAAAGGAGATCAGTCCTGGGTGTTCATTGGAAGGACTGATGTTGAAGCTGAAAGTCCAATACTTTGGCCACCTGATGCGAAGAGCTGACTCATTTGAAAAGACCCTTATGCTGGGAAAGATTGAAGGCAGGAGGACAAGGGGACGACCGAGGATGAGATGGCTGGATGGCATCACCAACTCGACAGACATGGGTTTGGGTGGACTCCGGGAGTTGGTGATGGACATGGAGGCCTGGCGTGCTGCAGTGCATGGGGTCACAAAGAGTCGATCATGACTGAGCGACTGAACTGAACTGAAATGAAGAAGAGCAGGATAGCCAGTTACAGTAAATGAAAAAGAGGATGGAAATAATGACAGAGATATAGGCAGGAGCCAGACTCTTTAGAATGGGAATTTGGGACTTAATTTTAGTGGGAAGGCTTTAGGAAGCTTTAAGTGGAGATATGATTTACATTTTAGAAAGATAACTTGTTATACAGAAGATGGACTATGTTATAAGAGTTAAAAATAGAGGTGGAAGACAAGTGAGAATGCTGTTATTTTGTTCCAGGAGACAGATGGAAGCAGCTTGGACTAAACAATAGCAGTACAGGTGGTAAACAGTAGATCTGAGGTATATTTTGGAGATAGAACTGTTACGGTTTGCTGACAAAGAGTGCAAGGGAAAGAGAAAAATCAAGTAAATTGTTTAAACGGGTGGTATAAGAAAAAGAGGAGATATTTGTAGGAGTGAAGTCCTCGGGACGGAGAATAGGGATGAGATTGAGGAGAAAAAGTTGAGAGAGTGGCCTTAAATAGAATCAGTGACACTTATAACAGAAAAGCCTCCCAGAATTTGTGAATATAGATGAAATATAGTTTGGGTCTGGAAGCATGAAGATGAAGATGGAGTAGATCTCTTCTGACTGCATCATCATCATCATCGTCGTCTTTTTTTTTTTTTTTAACAAAAATGAAACTGGTTTTAAGGAGGCCAAATCATTGTGAGAAAATTGTTGGATGTATTACCTAAGGGGTTTGAGGTTGCTAAGAATGCTGAAAGAAGTAATGGTGATAGAAGTAGCTGATAGAGTGGCCTGTAAGTGAGATCAGTGGGTGAGGCAGTGTGGCAAAGAGCAGCTTGTAGCAAGATCTGACTACAGGTGCTTCAAAGAAGATGGGATCTTTAGAAGAGGAGCAATAGATTGGAAACTGCACTCAGGAGCAAGAGAAACCACCTCCAGGCAGTGTCTTATACATACATGATGTGAAAGAAAAAAATAGTCTTACTTGGGAGCACTTCAGGAAAAGCCATGTCCTCAGGATGAACATGTAAGGTTTAGGTTGAGAGTACCGGTGCATTTTCTATTAAAAGAAAATGAATTATCAAACACTCATTATGTGGGAGAAGCAAATGTTCTAAACTCTAAGTACACATTAACTCACATAAACCTAATGATAATCTTATAGGTACTATTATTAATTCCATTTTATGAATGAGAAAATTGAAAATTTAAGCAATTTGCCTGTGGTCACATAGCTGTAAGTGACAGGGCTGTTGAACTTGGCTTCAGCCAGTGAAAATGAAGTGAAAGTGACAGTGAGTCACTTAGTGGTGTCCAACTCTTTGCGGCCCTGTGGACTACACAGTCCATGGAATTCTCCAGGCAAGAATACAGACGTGGGTAGCCTTTCTCTTCTCCAGGGCATCTTCCCAACCCAGGGATCAAACCCAGGCAGATTCTTTACCAGCTGAGCCCCAAGGGAAGCCCAAGAATATTGGAGTGGATAGCCTATCCCTTCTCCAGTGGGACTTCCTGACCCAGGAATCGAACCAGGATCTGTGCATTGCAGGCAGATTCTTTACCAGCTGAGCTATCAGGGAAGCCTTTGTTCCAGGCTTAATGACTTGTCTATACTGTTGCTGATGGATTGTAATTTCTAACACACAGCATTTAGAAAGAAAGTGAAAGATAGAGGGTGGGACCAAATTAGAAGCTATGCAAGATAGTATTGAATGAGCATTTTTGTACTGAAGGATGATTTGGAAAGCTTGGACTTCTGATGGCTAGTTTGGTGAACAGGGGTTTGATGAGCTTTTTCTATATTTTGGACCAAAGAGCAATTTGAATATCTTAGGTGTCTGGTGTTCCTGGGGTCTGGTAGAAAGTGAGTAATGAAAATTTTGAGTTAGCCAGTGACACCACTGAGAGGAGGTAGAAGGGCAATTGATTATATTCTGGTAGCAGTGGCTGCCATGCTATTTTCTTGTAGAGAGCTCATTTGACAATCTTGGATGAACATAATATGGACCAATTTATCTTCCTGGCCCTGAAATTCAGGCATTGCTGTATTTCTCATCATCTGATATTTTAAAGTAACTGGTTTTGGCCGCAAGATTCAGAACAGTACTAATGACACTGAAAAGAAGATAGAAGTTGATTGTAATAGTAAAAATTTTCACATTTTTCCACAAAGTTACTTGCAAGCATTTTAATAGTGTATTTTTTCCTGATTATAAAAAGCATTTTCTGTTCATTTTAGAAAATTTATAAGAATTTCGCTATCCAATAAGAACATATATCTAGTTATTATAGATATTAAAATTCTTAATATGTGCTGTGCTTAGTCAGTTAGTCATGTCCAATTCTTTGCAATTGCATGGACTGCAGCCCACCAGGTTCCTCTGTTCATTGGATTCTCCAGGTAAAAATACTGGGGTGTGTTGCCATGCCCTCCTGCAGGGGATTTTCCCAACTTGGGCATCCAACCCAGGTCTCCCACATTGAAGGGAGCCACCTTTATCATCTGAGCCACCAGAGAAACCCATATTTTTTTAAATATAGTGTCATATTGTTTATATAATTATATCTTATTGCATATATAGTTTTTCATCTTTTTTTTTTTTTCACTTCACAGTTTTAAATTTCCTGAGTATTTTCCTAGGTCATTAAGTGATATTCTCAAATCTGATTCTTAAAGCCTATATAACTGGTTTGTTGAGTGGGCTAAATTTGGTAGCTTATAGCTAGGAAACTTTGCTTTATGCTTCACTCAAAATTTGCCTTTCAAGGATGAATGTCAGAATTACCTCTAAAAACTGTTACATTTTTTCTTTCCAATCTCCTTATTATTAGATCCCATTACTTTTAGGTTTATTTTCAGTTATAAGAATGGTTTCATTTTCAGGAATTAAAGTACTGCCCAATCTAAACCAAAAATATCCAATTCACTATTCTGTTTTCATCCATCTCAGACCTGAGTGCTTATTTCCCTTTGGAAAGGGGGACTCCCTTTGTTCACCGTCTTTGCCTCAGTTTGCTCTTCCATTTTTTCCTTTCTTCCTTTGCCTCTCTCTGTCTTTTCTGGGCCTTCCAAAGAGGGACTGGGGAGACATTTAATGAAGAAGAACAGATTTTTTAAAACTTCATATTCTTTGTACCTCTCTTCTCAGTGCTTTTTGTAGTTTTTTTCCTTTGCTTTTACTAACTGACCATTATGCCCTTGGGTTCTTTGTAGGGCAACCCTTTGAGGACAACCTCCTTGCTACATCTGTAATGAGAGCTGCACCCTCTGCTTGACCTTTTGAGGGATACTCTATCTCCTTTTCCCTTCTATCCTCCTCATACACCTATAGCCTGTTACACTGACTGTTCATTTGCTTTGGTGATAGTCAACTTTCCTTGGCAGAATTCCTATGAAATGACTTATTGTTTGGCTGCTCTTGTTTTTGTCCACTTGAACAATGAAAAATGCCATGTATCCATGACTTGTTAAACAGCAGATGTGCAACTTGCATGTTCAGTTGCTACCCTCCAATTTTTTTTTGACCTCCTATCTTCATACTTTCCCAGGTATTTATATATAATAGTACCTAGATTCCAAAGGACATACATTAGATTTTCCCAGGAATTCTCTCCCCCTCCTCTCTGAGTGCTCCTGGACACTCTGAGATGGGCCTGAACTTTATGATATGGGCATTTTAGATGGGATACTGCGCATTCTGCAGAAGTGAAATGCTACAGTCCTCTTCTTATAGCTCTGTAAGTAAAGAAAACCTTGGATCACTCACTCACTTGTTTTGATAAAGGAGAAAAATTTTGCCTTACTATATTTTGGAAAGGAAAAGAGAAAACAGTGTTCTCTATATCTGTGAATTCTCTTCAAAGTATCTCCACCATGGATCTTGAATCTTATCTTAAATAACCTGAAGATAAGAGGTTAGGACTGATAGTTGATGAGCTGATTTGGTCAACTCTTCGTAAATGCTGTAGGGATATGTCTAGAAACTTTTCTTGAGGCTTGTAGTTGAAATTATGAGACCACAAGAAAAATTCCATTCTTTGTTATAACTGCTAGCATTTTATTATATGAATTAGTGGAGTGATATCATTGTAAGTATTGCTGGTCAGTATGTCTCCTTCACAAAGGAGCTCCACTCAGCTCCCAAGGGAGTGGTGAAAAAGAGAAGCTGTTTATACTACAGGAAGGAAAGTTAGAAGACCTAGGGCTCAACCCTGCTTCCCCTAGTAAGTAGATGAGTTACATTAGGCAAAACACATATTTTTTTGTTACGTTAGGTAAATCATATATTTTCTCTTGGTCTTATATTTAAAATGAAAGTTAGACTATATTTTCTCCAAGATTCTATCTGTCTTTAAAATTGATGAGTCAGTTTCCAAAACATTCCTACCACTATACCACTCTAGTAACTTGTCAACAGATTATCCATGGATGTGGGGCTTTCAGAATAGAGCCATTACTGTCCTATCCTAATGTAATACCATCTCCAAGACATTTCATACCATCACCATATCATACCATACCGTCCAATTACCATATCATGCCATACTATACCATGGGATTACCTTATTATTACCATAATGTGTGAAATACTGGGCTGGATGAATCACAAGCTGAAATCAAGATTGCCAGGAGAAATATCAATAACCTCATATATGCAGATGACACTATCCTAATGGCAGAAAGTGAAGAGGAACTAAAGAGCCTCTTGATGAAAGTGTAAGAGGAGAATAAAAAAGTTGGCTTAAAACTCACCATTGAAAAAACTAAGATCATGGCATCCCATCCCATCACTTCACAGCAAAAAGATGGGGAAGCAATGGAAACAATAACAGGCTTTATTTTCTTGGGCTCCAAAGTCACTGCTGATGGTGACTGCAGCCATGAAATTAAAAGACGCTTGCTCCTTAGAAGAAAAACTGACAAACCTAGACAGTGTATTAAAAAGCAGAGACATCACTTTGCCAACAAAGGTCTGTATCATCAAAGCTATGGTTTTGTAGCTTTGTAGATGTGAGAGTTGGACCATAAAGAAGGATAAGCACTGAAGAATTGATGCTTTCAAACTATGGTGCTGGAGAAGACAGTTGAGAGTCCCTTGGACTGCAAGGAGATCAAACCAGTGAGCCCTAAAGGGAATCAACCCTGAATATTTATTGAAAGGACTGATGCTGAAGCTGAAGTTTCAATACTTTGGCCACTGGGTGCAAAGAGCCGACTCATTGGAAAAGACCCTAATGCTGGGAAAGATTTAGGGCAGAAGAAGGGGGATGCAGAGGATGAGATGGGTGGATGGCATCATTGACTCAATGGACATCAGTTTTAACAAACTCTGGGAGCTGAAGGGCAAGCAAGCCAGGTGTGCTGCAGTCCATGGGGTCACAAAGAGACACGACTGAGTGAGTGAACAACAACAACCACACCATACTAACCATGCTGTACCATACCATGGCATACGATATACCATACCATTCTATATCATAGCATATCATTACTATTACCATATCTTCCATTCCTTTTCTTTCTTTTCCTTTTCATTATTTTGTAGTTAATTGATTCATTTAACAAATACTATTCTATTTACTCATATGAATCCATTCATTGCATTGATTTCACATATGAGGTAGATAATGTATCTTTTCTCTAGAGAGAGGAGAAAGTAACCACAATTTTAAAAGGTAGTTGAGCAAATAGCAAATAAAGTAAAATAGATTCTAAGTATAGTTTCTGATACATATTAACTCCTTGAAAAGTATTAAGGGCAGTTGAGCCAGTTGAACATGTCCTTAGTTCCACTGTTTTTACCAGCTAAATTTTTGGTGCTTCCTGGGTACTCAAAGTGCTTTATTAATAAAATATAATTATGAAATATCATCATCATAGATACTGAGCAGTTAGTTCTTATTTCAGAACCAGGCCTTTCTTTTACTTATTACTTGTTAATTCTCACTGATGCTACTGTAAATACTTGTAAATACTCACCAGTCATTGAAGAGCATTGGCTTTGGTTGAAGCCATTGAAGAATTAAATGGCTATGGTTCATAATTTTTCTTGCTTCTGTAGTTTTCCAGTATTTCCAAGTGTCCTCGTGTTTATGTGTTCAGGTCAGGTATTATAATAAGATATGGTCAACAGACAATGAACTTAATAGAATACCCCCAGGAAACCCTATATTGTTTTTATGTATCGGGTATCTAAGTTAAGAGAAGAATCAATTGCACTGTTGGAGGAGATTGATCAACATTATATGCTATGCCTCTCATTACTGAATGTGTTACTTCATGTATGTATGTTATTCCTAGAATTACTAACTAGGTGGTTCTCAAAACTATTACTAATCATCTTTCTCCAGATATATATTAGATCTTACAAAGCCAGTGTTTTCTGGATGCTATTCTGTCTAGTTACACTTTGCTCATTCAAATGATAGAATTAGGCATTGCACAGAGAGACACCTAATTGAATTCCCACCAGTGTAATCAAGGTGGTCGAACCCTTGTCATTCCATATTCATGTTTAGATGTGTTGTTTTCATTGTCTTATATCTATACCATTTTTTTCCCATCCCTTTGGCACCAACCTAGTGTTGAAGTTTTAAATTATGTAATACCTGTATGATTACAGTGGTGTTTTGATTAATGATGTAGATCAGTATGATATGAGAATTCTGAAGAGCAGACCTTCC
This sequence comes from Madoqua kirkii, assembly GCA_006408675.1. Classification (NCBI taxonomy): domain Eukaryota; kingdom Metazoa; phylum Chordata; class Mammalia; order Artiodactyla; family Bovidae; genus Madoqua; species Madoqua kirkii. The sequence continues at coordinate 42,511 of SJYC01103194.1, forward strand.
TTCCATGCTGCTCTGACCATAAAATCTAGTTATTAAGGATTATTTTGTTGGCTGTAGCCTTTCCAGAACCAAACAGTTGACAAGATGAAGGAAGCAATACCTTTTCCTTGTTCACTGCATTTGCAAAGTAATATGAAGTATCTCTACAGTTTTCCTTTTATAAGTTAAAACATGTCCAGCTGAGGAGGTTAACCAAGATGGTGGAGGAGTAGGAAGTCATGAACTTCATCTCTTTCCACAAATGCATCAGGAACACATTTACAGATGGAACAGTTCTCAGAGAATAGCAACTGAACACTAGCAGAAGATGTTGGACACTGGAAAGGACAAGAAAGATCCCCATGTATCTGAGTTGGATGAAAGAAAGAAGGAAAAAAGAAGAGAGGAAATGAGATGGGATCTGTGTCCCATTTAAATTATGTAATGCCTATGTGATTACACTGGTGTTTTGATTAATAATGTGGACGAGTATGACATGACCATTCTGAAAAGCAGACCTTCCTTCCATGGTGCTCTGTCCATCATGAACGTTGAAGCAGAGGAGAGCTTCCTGCATCTGAGGAAGCCTTCTCACCAGCAGAGGATTGGTTGGGCCAGAAGGAGAGCATCTGAGGCTGTCAGGGGAGTGTGAAACAGCTGGTCTGTGGCAGACAGGACAGAGTGAGACTTGTACAGAAGGTCGTGCTACAGCCCTGCATGTCCCAGACTGGGACACGTGTCTGTCACTGTACATGGAGGCTGAGAGCTGGAATATGGGGATTGAAGAGAAAACCCGGGAAGAAGACTACGGTTGGCTGTGAGGAGATAGCCAGAGGGGATGGGAGGGGGGAAATCTGCAACTAGGAATGCTTGTGGAGGAAGTCCAGACTGCCACAGAAGTAAGGCGCTACTGTTGAGTGACACACGGGGATGGAGGCACCATTGTAGACTCTTTTCCCCACTCATTGGACACCTGCCCTTCCAGGTGCTAAGAAAAACCCCAGCAAGTGCTGACCTCACTCCTGCTCCCACCACTAGGAAAGGCTCCCATTAGTGCTGGATCTCTCATGCTTGTGGCCTGTGGCTTTCCTACACGCGTGTCCTCACCAGGTCCTTGTGACACAGGCAGTTGTGCCACATTTGTACCCTGTCCTTACAGGGGAGAGAGAGAGTGCAAATGCTCCAGGGTAGCCTTGGGAGGAGGCTCCTGTGGGTGGCCTACATACAGAGGTGGGGCTAAAATCACAACTGAGATCCAGGGTGGGGTGACTAAGGAAGAGGAACAAAAATATTTCTGTGCAGCTACACAATCCACTGATTAAGTCTCTGCAATTGGCTTGGTAAGCCCTGCATGTATGGAATATCTGAATGGACAATCGTGTTCTCACAAATGAAACTGCTATAGCTATAGCAGTGGTAGACTTGGGGGTCTAGTGCCAGTGGGTATTAGGCCAGCTCAGAGTCTGAGCTACCCACCAAGGTGCACACAGAAGAACCAAAGAACTCCCTAGAAGTTTTAGAGAGCATCCTGGGGAGGTGGAGGACTCATAATGGAGAAAAGGCTACTGGTAGCTGAGACCTTGCTGCTAAGTCACTTCAGTCATGTCCAACTCCGTGTGACCCCATAGACAGCAGCCCACCAGGCTGAGACCTTAGGAAAATACAATTATTACTATTTTTTATTTTGTTTTGTTTGTTGTCTTTCTCTTGTTATTTTTTATTTTTATCTTTTGTGTTTTCATTAAAAAATTTTAATACATTTTATTTTTTGTATTTCTATTTCTACATTAATTTTTTGTTGTGTGCTTTTGCTTTGGTTTTCTCTCTTTTTTCTGTGTTTTTACCTTTTTTCCTTTCTTTTATTTGTTCTTTCTTTTTTATCTTTTTAAGATTTTAAAAATAATTTTGTGTGTTTTGTTTGCTTTATCTTTCAGTTTGCACTCTGCTTTTGTTTTTTTGGTTTTGTTAGTTCCCGCCTCCTCCCCCGCCTCCTGCCTCCT
>SJYC01103195.1:0-12530 GCA_006408675.1 Madoqua kirkii
GTTTCTTTTGTTTGTTTGGTTGGTTTTCTTTGGTCTTTTACCATCTGTCTGGGCTTTTGTTTGCTCATTTGTTTGGTTTTAATGGTTGTTTGCTTGTTTTTGTCTTTTTTATTTGTCTTAGATTTTGTCTGTTTTCATTCTACCTATTTTTCCTCCCCATCTTTTATCTTTTCTTTTCCTCCCCCTTTTTTTGCTGAGACATGTGGCTTATTGGGTTTTAGTTATGAGGGCAGGGTAGGCCTGAACCTGTGCTGTATGAGCTCTCAGTGCAGGATTCTGGAATGCCAGAGAATTTTCCAGCCCTAAGGAATATTAATTGGCAAGAGCTCTCCCAGAATTTGATCTCAGCTCCAAGACCTGGCTCCACCCAACGGGCTGTAGGCTCCAGTGCTTAACATCCCACACCGAATACCAAGGAAGATAGGAACATAAAGCCATGCTGTTCTAAGGTCACAGACACCCCAAAACACACCAATTGACATTGCTTCCATCAAAAGGAAAAGAAATACCTGAACCCACCAGGATGCAGGCACCAGTCCCTCCCTTGAGGATGCTTATACAAGTCATTGGACCAACCTCATCCACCTGGGGCAGACACCAGAAGCAAGTGGAACTATGACCCTGCAACCTGTGGAAGGAAGACCTCAAGCACTGAAAGTTAGACAAAACAGGAAGACAAAGAAATATGTTGCACATGAACAAGCAAGGTAAAAAGTCTCAAGGCCAAATAAATGAAGAGGAAATAGGTAATATATCTGAATAAGAGTTCAGAGTAATGATAGTAAAGATGATTCAAAAACTTGAAAATAGAATGGAGGAAATACAAGAAATGTTTGGCAATGACCTAGAAGAACTAAAGATCAAACCGTGATGAACAATACAATAATTGAAATTAAAAATACACTAGAAAGAATAAATTGTGGAATAACAGGCAGAAGAATGGATAATTGAGGCGGATGCTAGAATTTGTGCAGAAAAACTGCTCAGAACAGAATAAAGAATTAAAAGAATTCAAGGCAGTCTTAACAATCTCTGGGATAACATTAAACATTGATTATAGGAGTCCCAGAAGAAGAGAAAGAGAAGGGTCTGAGAAAATATTTGAAGAGACTGTAGTTGAAAACTTCCTTAACATGGGAAAGAAAAATAGTCAAATACAAGAAGTTCAGAGAGCCCCATTTAGGATAAAAGCCAAGGAGAAACATGCCGAGACACATATTAATCAAACTGTCAAGATTAAATACAAAGAAAAAATATTAAAAGCATCGAGCAAAAAGCAACAGATAGGAGGAAATCCCTATAGGGTTATCAGCTATCTTTCAACAGAAACTCTGAAGGCTGGAAGAGAGCGGCAGGATATATTTAAAAAGTTGAAAGGGTAAAACCTACAACTAAGATTACTTTACCAGCATTTAGATTTGACAGAAAAGTTAAAAAAGTTTTACAGACATAAAAAACCTTAAAGAATTCAGCACCATCAGACCAGCTTTGCAAGAAATGCTAAAAGACTTATCTAAGCAAGAAACACAAGAGAAAAAAATGACCTACAGAAACAAATCAGAAACAATTAATAAAATGGTAACTGGAACATCCCCTTCATGGATCACAGCCTTGTCCTGGTGAAGGGGCTTTCATAATTCAGTGAAGCTATAAGCCATTCTCTGCAGGGCCACCCCAAGATGGATGGGTCATAGAGAAGAATTCTAACAAAACATGGTCCACTGGAAGAGGAAATGGCAAACCACTCCAGTATTCTTGCCTGGAGACCCCCATGAACAGTATGAAAAGGCAAAAAGATAAGACACTGGAAGATGAGGCCCCAGTTGGAAGGGGTTCAATATGTTACTGGGGAATAGTGGAGGGCAATTACTAGTAAGTCCAGAAATAATGAAGCAGCTAGGCCAAAGTGGAGATGACACTCAGTTGTGGATGTGTCTGGTCTTGAAAGTAAAGTCCAGTGCTGTTAGAACAGTATTGCATAGGAATCTGTAATGTTCCCTGAATCAAGGTAAATTGGACAAGGTCAAGCAGAGGGTGACAAGATTGAACTCTGACATCTTAGGAATCAGTAAACCTAAGTGGATTGGAATTAATGTTCATCTAATTTAGTTAAGATTAACATTATACCTGCTACCGTGGGCAAGAATCTCTTAGAGGAAATTGAATAGTCCTTATAGTCAATAAAGAGTCTGAAATGCAGTATGGGGGTGCAAATTCAAAAACAATAGAATGATTTTGTTTCATTTCCAAGGCAAACCATTCAACACCACCGTAATCCAAGTCTGTGCCCCAACCACTGATGCCATAGAAGGTCAAGTTGACTGTCCTGATGAATACAACAAGACATTCTAGAACTAACATGAAATAAAGATGTCCTTTGCATCATAGAGGATTAGAATGCAAAAGTAAGAAGTCAAGATATACTTAGAATAACAGGCAAATTTGGCCTTGGAGTGCAAAATGAAGCAGGGAAAAAGCTAACAGACTTTTCTCAAGAGAACATGCTGATTATAGAAAACACCCTCTTCCACAACACATAAGATGACTACACATTGATATCACCAGGTGATCAATACCAAAGTCAGATTGATTATATTTTTTGTAGCCAAGATGGAGAAGCTCTATATAGTAAGCAAAAACAAGATAGGGAGGTGACTGTGGCTCAGATCATGAGCTCCTTATTGCAAAATTCAGGGTTATAATGAAGACAGTAGGGAAAAACCACTAGACCATTCAGGTATGACCTAAATCAAATATTTTATGATTAGGGAGTAGAGGTGAAGAATAGATTCAAGGGATTAGATCTGGTAGACAGAATGCCTAAAGAACTGTGGAAGGAAAATTTTTAAATTGTGCAGAAGGCAGTGACCAAAACCATCCCAAAGAAAAAGAAATGCAAAGAGTCAAAGTGGTTGTCTGAGGAGCTTTACAAATAGCTGAGAAAAGGAGACCAATACAAGACAAGAAACAAATGGAAACATATGCTCAACTGAATGCAGAGTTTCAGAGAATAGTAAAGAGAGATAAGAAGGCCTTCTTAAATGAACAGTGCATTGAAGTAGAGGAAAACAATAGAATGGGAAAATCTAGAGAGCTTGTCAAGAAAATTGGAGCTATCAAGGCAAAATTTCTTGTAAGTTTGGGCACGATGAAGGACAGAAATGGTAAGGACTTAATAGAAGCAAATGTCAGGAATACACAGAAGAATATACAACAAAGGTCTTAATAACTCAGATAACCACAGTGATATGGTCACTCACCTAGATCCAGACATCTTGAAATGTGGAGTAAAATGGGACTTAGGAAGCATTACTACAAAGCTAGTAGAGGTGACGAATTCCAGCTGAGCTATTTAAAATCCTGAGTTTATGGTGTTAAAGTGCAGCATTCAGTATTTCAGCAAATGGAAAAACTCCTCAGTGGTCACAGGACTGGAAAAGGTCAGCTTTCATTCCAAACCCAAACAATAGCAATGCTAAGGTGAAGGTGAAGTTGAAGTTGCTCAGTCGTGTCCGACTCTTTGCAACCCCATGGACTGTAACCTACTAGGCTTCTCCATCCATGGGATTCTTCAGGCAAGAATACTGGAGTGGATTGCCATTCCTTCTCCAGGCGATCTTCCCAACCCAGGGATCGAATCTGGGTCTCCTGCATTAGAGGCAGACACTTTAACCTCTGAGCCACCAGGGAAGCCCCAGATTGCCATACAGTGGTGCTGATTTCACATGCTAGCAAGGTTATGCTCAAAATCCTTCAAGCTAGTTTCAGCAGTACATGAACCAAGAACTTCCAGATGCACAGTCTGAGTTTCAAAGAGGCAGAGAAACCAGAGATCAAATTGCCAGAATTTGTTCAATCATAGATAAAGCAAGAGAGTTCCAGAAAAAAAAAATCTGCTTCATGACTAAAGTCTTCGACTTTGTCGATCACAACAAATTGCGTAAAATCCATAGAGATGGGAATACAAGACCACCTTAACTATCCCCTGAGAAACCTGTATGTGAGTTAAGAAGCAACATTCAGAATCAGATGTGGAACAACTGATTGATTCAAAATTGGGAAAGAAGTAAGTTGAGGGTGTATACGTTCACCATTCTTATTTAACTTCTAAGCATAGTATATCATATGAAATGCTGGGCTGGATGTCTCACAAGCTGGAATCAAGATTGCTGTGAGAAATACCATCAACTTCAGATATGCAGATGATACCACTCTAAAGAGCCTCTTGATGAGGGTGAAAGAGGAGAATGAAAAAACTGGCTTAATACTCAGTGTTCAAACAGAAGGGGAAAAGATGGAAGCAGTGACAGATTTTATTTTCTTGGACTTCAAAATTACTGGATGGTGACTGCAGCCATGAAAATAAAAGACACTTGCTCCTTGGAAGGAAAGCTATGACAAACCTAGACAGTGTATTAGTAACCAGAGACATCACTTTGCTGACAAAGGTTCATACATTAAAGCTATGGTTTTTCCAGTTTTCATGCGTGGATATGACAGTTGGACCATAAGGAAGGCTCAGTTCTGTTCAGTTCAGTTGCTCTGTCGTGTCCAACTCTTTACGACCCTGTGAATTGCAGCACACCAGGCCTCCCTGTCCATCACCAACTCCCGGAGTTTACACAAACTCATGTCCATCAAGTCGGTGATGCCATCCAGCCACCTCATCCTCTGTTGTCTCCTTCTCCTCCAGCTCCCAACCCCTCCCAGCATCAGAGTCTTTTCCAATGAGTCAACTCTTTGCAGTGGCCAAAATACTGGAGTTTCAGCTTTAGCATCATTGCTTCCAAACACCCAGGGCTGACCTCCTTCAGAATGGACTGGTTGGATCTCCTTGCAGACTAAGGGACTCTCAAGAGTCTTCTCCAACACCATAGCTCAAAAGCATCAATTCTTCAGTGCTCAGCTTTTTTCAGAGTCCAACTCTCACATCCATACATGACCACAGGAAAAACCATAGCCTTGACTAGCTGGACCTTTGTTGTCAAAGTAATGTCTCTGCTTTTCAATATGCTATGTTGGTTGGTCATAACTTTCCTTCCAAGGAGTAAGCGTCTTTTAATTTTATGGCTGCAGTCACCATCTGCAGTCATTTTGGAGCCCCACAAAATAAAGTCTGACACTGTTTCTACTGTTTCCCCATCTATTTCCCATGAAGTGATGGGGCCAGATGCCATGATCTTAGTTTTCTGAATGTTGAGCTTTAAGCCAACTTTTTCACTCTCCTCTTTTACTTTCATCAAGAGGCTTTTTAGTTCCTCTTCCTGCCATAACGGTGGTGTCATCTGCATATCTGAGGTTATTGATATTTCTCCTGGCAATCTTGATTCCAGCTTGTGTTTCTTCCAGCCCAGCGTTTTTCATGATGTACTCTGCATATAAGCTAAATAAGCATGGTGACAATATATAGCCTTGACATACTCCATTTCCTATTTGGAACCAGTCTGTTGTTCCATGTCCAGTTCTAACTGTTGCTTCCTGACCTGCATACAGGTTTCTCAAGAGGCAGGTCAGGTGGTCTGGTGTTCACATCTCTCTCAGAATTTTCCACAGTTTATTGTGATCCACACAGTCAAAGGCTTTGGAATAGTCAATAAAGCAGAAATAGATGTTTTTCTGCAGCAACTCTCCATTGAAAGAGCAACTCTCTTGCTTTTTCAATGATCCAGTGGATGTTGGCAATTTGGTCTCTCATTCCTCTTCCTTTTCTAAAACCAGCTTGAACATCTGCAAGTTCATGGTTCACATATTGCTGAAGCCTGGCTTGGAGAATTTTGAACATTACTTTACTAGCGTGTGTGGATGAGTGCAATTGAGTGGTAGTTTGAGCATTCTTTGGCATTGCCTTTTTTTGGGATTGGAATGAAAACTGACCTTTTCCAGTCCTGTGGTCACTGCTGAGTTTTTTCAAATTTGCTGGCATATTGAATGCAGCACTTTCACAGCATCATCTTTCAGGATTTGAAATAGCTCCACTGGGATTCCATCACCTCCACTAGCTTTGTTCGTAGTGATGCTTTCTAAGGAAGGCTAAGTTCCTAATAATTGATGCTTTTGAGTTGTGGTGTTTAGGAAGACTGTTTTGAATCCCCTGGGCTGTAAGGAGATCAATCTAGTCAATCCTAAGGGAAATCAATCCTGAATATTCATTTGAAGGAATGTTGCTGAAGCTGAAATGCCAATACTTTGGCTACCTGATGCGAAGAGCCTATTTAATGAAAATGACTCTGATGTTGGGAAAGATAGATGCAAAGAGGAAAAGTGGAAGGCAAAGCATGAGATGGTTAGATAGTATTACCAATCCAATGTATATGAGTTTGGGCAAACTTTGTGAGACAGTGGAACACAAAAAGAGCATTGCATGCTGCAGTCTGTGGGAGTGAAAAGAGCTGGACATAACTTAGCAACTAAACAACAGCAACAAGACAGGAACATACATTTCAATAATTACTTTAAATGTAAATTGATTAAATACTTTAACTAAAATCCTGGACTGGCTGAATGGATACAAAATCAAGACCCAAATATATATATATTATCTATGAGAGACCCAGTTCAGACCCAGGGACACCTACAGACTGAAAGTGAGTGGTTGCCAAACATATTTCATGCAAATGGAAATGAAAAGAATGATGGAGTAGCAGTACTGATATCAGTCAGAATAGTCTTTAAAGTAAAGATTGGTAGAACGGGATAAGGTAGGCCACTACATAATGATTAAGGGAGCAATCCAAGAAGAATATATAGCAATGGTAAATATTTATGTACACTACATAGGAATGCCTCAATACATAAGGCAAATGCTAACAGCCATAGAAAGGGAATTGACAGTAGCACAATAATAGTAGGGTACTTTAACACTCCACTTACACCAATATCCAGAGAGAAAATAAGAAGAAAGGAGCTTTAAATTACACACATTAGAATAGGTAGACCTAACTGGTACAGAACACACTTTCTTCTGAAGTACATGTGAAACATTCTCTAGTATAGATCACATCTTGGGTCACAAATAAAGCCTCAGTAGATTTAGGAAAACTGAAATCATTTCAAGCATTTCTTTTGACCACAGTACTATGAGATTAGAATCAATTGCTGGGGGAAAAAGTGTAAAAAGCACAAATACATGGAGGCTAAACAATATGCTGTTAAATAAGAAATAACTTAAGAAATAAAAGAGGAAATAAAATACCTAGAAACAAAGGAGAGTGAAAACATGACACTCCGAAACCTACAAAGGCAGTTCTAAATGTGACATTTATAGCAATACCATCTTACCTCAAGAAACAAGAAAAATCACATATAGATAACCTAACCTTACTCCTAAAGCAACTAAGGAAGAAGAACAAACAAAACCCAAGTTGGCAGATGAAAAATAATTATAATGATCATAACAGAAATTAATGAAATAGAGATGAAGAAAATAATTGTGAACACTAGTGCAACCAAAAGCTGATTTTTTGAGAAGATAAACACAGTTGATAAGCCTTCAGCCAGACTCATTAAGAAAAAAAGGGAGAGGACTCAAGTTACTAAAATTAGAAATCAAATAGAAGTTACAACTAACACCATAGACATACAAAGGATCATAAAAGACTACTATCAGTAACTGTATGCCATAAAATGGACAACCTATGATAAATGATCTAATTCATAGGAAAGTACATCATCCCAAGACTGAATCAGAAATAGAAAATATGAACAGACAAGTTACAAGCACCGTGATCAAAAGTCTTCCAATGAACAAAGGTTAAGAACCAGATGCCTTCACAGGTGAATTCTATCAAACATTTAGAGAAGAGTTAACACTTACCCTTTTGAAACTCTTCCAAAAAACTCCAGGGAAAAGAACACTCCCACTCATTCTAGAAGGCCACCATCACCCTGATACCAAAATAGACAATGAAAACACACAAAAAAGAAAATTTCAGGCCAGTATCACTAATGAACATAGATGTTAAAATTCTCAACAAAATACTCCTAAACAGAATCTAACAACACTAAAAGGATCATACACCATGGTCAAATAGGATTTATCCCAGGGATGCAGGATCAGTATCTGCCAACCAGTCAGTGTGACTGTTGTTGTTGTTCAGTCATATCCAACTGTTTGTGACCCTGTGGACTGCGGAACACCAGGCTTATACCACATGAACAGATTGAAGAATGAAAACCATATGATCATCTCCATAGAAGCAGGAAAAACTTTGGACAAAATTCAACACCCATTTATGATAACTCTACAGAAGGTAGACACTGAGGGAACTTATCTCAACATAATAAAGGCCATATATGACAAACCTATAACAAACACTAATCTCAGTGGTGAAAAGCTGGAAGTAGTTCCTGTAAAATCAAGAACAAGACAAAGGTGGTTACTCTCATCACTATTATTCAACATAGTTTTGGAAGTCCTAGCCATGACAATCAAAGATAAAGAAATAAAACAATACAGATTGGCAAAGAAGTAAAACTGTCACTGTTTGCAGAGTGCCATGAAACTACACACAGAAAATCTTAAAGATGCCACCAAGAAAACTACTAAAGCTAATCAAAGAGTTTAGTACTAAAGTCACTGCTTTTAAGTCACTTCAGTCTTGTCCGACTCTGTGCGACCCCATAGATGGCAGCCCACCAGGATCCCCTGTCCCTGGGATTCTCCAGGCAAGAACACTGGAGTGGGTTGCCATTTCCTTCTCCAATGCATGAATGTGAAAAGTGAAAGTGAAGTCGCTCAGTCATGTCCGACTCTTCGTGACTCCATGGACTGCAGCCTACCAGGCTCCTCCATCCATGGGATTTTCCAGGCAAGAGTATTGGAGTGGGGTGCCATTGTCTTCTTTGAGTAAAGTCACAGGATACAAAATTAAAACACAGATATCTCTTACATTCATTACACTAACAATGAAACATCAATTAGTGAAAGTGAAATTAAGGAAATAATCCCTTTTACCATGGTAACAATAAAAATTACATACCCAAGAATAAATCTACTTAAGGAGATGAAAGACCAGTACACAGAAAACTATAAAATTATGCTGAAAGAAATTAAAGACAACACAAAGAGATAGACCTACCATGTTCTTGGAGCAGAAGAACTGATATTATGTGAATGACAGTACCACCCAAAGCAAGGTACAGATTCAAGGTAATCCCTATGAAATGATCAATGACATTTTTCACAGAACTACAACAAAAAAATTAGTATGGAAACACAAAAGACCTTGAATATCAAGAGCGACCTTGAGGGGAAAAAAAATGGAGCTGAAGAATCAGGTTCCTTGAATTCAGAGTATACTATAGGGCTACCATAATCAACCCAATATGGTACTGTCACAAAAACAGAAATATAGATCAGTGGTACAATATAGAAAGCCCAGAGATAAACTTACGCACCTATGGTCACCTAATCTATGACAAAGGAGTCTAAAATATACAATTGAATAAAGATATCCTCTTCAATTAGTGGTGCCTGGAAACCAGACAGCTTTATGTAAAAGAATGAAATTTAAACACTCACAAACATCTACATGAAGATAAAGTCAAAATGGATTAATAACCTAAATGTAAAAGTGGACACCGTAAAACTCTTAGAGGAAAACATAGGCAGAACAGTCTTTGACACAAATTGCAGCAAGATCTTTTTTGATCCTAGAGTAATGAGAATAACCCCCCCTCCTCCCAAATAGGACCCAGTTAAACCTAAGAGCTTTTGCACAGCAAAAGAAATCATAAACAAGAAAAAAGACAAACCTCAGAAAGGGAGCTGATATTTGCAAACAAAGCAACTGACAAAGGATTAATCTACAAAATACACAAAGAGCTCATGCAGCTCTCTCTCTCTATATAAAAGTTAATCCAATCATAAAATGGACGGAAGACCTAAATAGACATTTCTCCAAAGGAGACATACATATGGCCAAAAAACACATGCAAAGATGCTCAGCATCACTAGTCACTGCATGCATGCATGCATGCTAAGTCACTTCAGTCGTTAGAGAAGTGTAAATCAAAACTACAGTGAGGAATCACCTCACACCTGTCAGAATGGCCATCATCAAAATCTATAGACAAGAAATCCTGGATAGGGTGTGGAGAAAAGGGAACTCTCTTATGTGGTTGGTGGCACAGCCACTGTGGAGAACCGTATGGAGGTTGCTTAAAGAATAAAATTATGTTTTTATTTTTATATGAAAAAAATTGAAAAAGGATGAAAAGTATTAAAAGAAATGAAAAATAGAGCTACTACTTGACTCAGCCATCCTTGTACTGGGCATATACCCAGAGAAAACCATAATTCAGAAAGACACATGCACCCATGTTCATTGCACCACTATTTATAATAGCCAGAATATGGAAAAACCATATGTGGACTCACCTATCCAAACCAGGATATGGAAACAGCAAGTCCATCAACAGAGGAATGGATAAAGAAGATGTGATATATAATAGGATAGTACTCAGTTATAAAAAGAAACAGAACTGGGTCATTTGTGGAGGTGTGGATGGACCTAGAGTCTGTCATACAGAGTGAAGTAAGACAGAAAGAGAAAAACAAGTAGCATATATTAACTGATATATATGGATTTGAACAAACTGGTTTATACAATCTTATTTACAAAGCAGAAATAGAGACAGAGACATAATGAACAAACATGGATATCAAGGGGAAAGAGGATTATGAGATAAACTGTGAGGTTGGGATTAAGAAAAATACACTATTGATACTATGAATAAAATAGATAACTAATGAGAATCTACTGTATGGCATAGGGAACTCTAATGAGTGCTCTAAGGTGACCTAAATGGGAAGGAAATATAAAAATGAGGGTATATATGTATATGTAGATGGGAAACAGTGGAAACAGTGTCAGACTATTTTGGAGGGCTCCCAAATCACTGCAGAGGGTGACTGCAGTCATGAAATTAAAACACACTTACTCCTTGGAAGGAAAGTTATGACCAACCTAGAAAGCATATTGGAAAGCAGAGACATTACTTTACCAACAAAGGTCCCTCTAGTCAAGGCTATAGTTTTTCCAGTGGTCATGTATGGATGTGAGAGTTGGACTGTGAAGAAAGCTGAGCGCCGAAGAATTGGTGCTTTTGAGCTGTGGTGTTGGAGAAGACTCTTGAGAATCCCTTGGACTGCAAGGAGATCCAATCAGTCCATCCTAAAGGAGATCAGTCCTGGGTGTTCTTTGAAAGGAATGATGTTGAAGCTGAAACTCCAGTACTTTGGCCACCTCATGTGAAGAGTTGACTCACTGGAAAAGACTCTGATGCTGGGAGGGATAGGGGGTAGGAAGAGACGGGGAAGACCAAGGATGAGGTGGCTGGATGGCATCACCGACTCAATGGACATGTGTTTGAGTAAACTCTGGGAGTTGGTGATGGACAGGGAGGCCTGGCGTGCTGTGATTCATGGGGTTGCAGAGTTGGACACAACTGAGCGACTGAGCTGAACTGAATCACTGATTCACTCTGCTATACATTTGAATCTAGCACAACATTTATACTTCAATAAAAATTTTAAAAAGTCAGCTGATTCATTGATTGTTTCAACAAACATTCATTTTTGTTATTTTGTAATATAAAAACAGGTCAAAATTAATAAGATTTGAAAAGCTACAAGTGCTAGTATCATATTACAAAGTATAATCATGACTGAACAAAATTGTATCCACTTGAGAATTTTATGCCGTCCTTGAAGGTCAGGAAGGGCAACGGTGAGGAGATACCCCTCTTCCAAGGTAAGGAGCAGCGGCTGCGCTTTGCTGGAGCAGCCGTGAAGAGATACCCCACACCCAAGGTAAGAGTAACCCAAGTAAGATGGTAGGTGTTGCAAGAGGACATCGGAGGGCAGACACACAAACCATACTCACAGAAAACTACTCATTCTAATAACACTAGGACCATAGACTTGACTAACTCAATGAAACTAAGCTATGGCTGCAGGACAACCCAAGATGGGCAGGTCATGGTGGAGAGGTCTGACAGAATGTGGTCCACTGGAGAAGGGAATGGCAAACCACTTCAGTATTCTTGTCTTGAGAACCCCATGAACAGCATGAAAAGCCAAAATGATAGGATACTGAAAGAGGAACTCCCCAGGTCAGTAGGTGCCCAATATGCTACTGGAGATCAGTGGAGAAATAACTCTAGAAAGAATGAAGAGATGGAGCCAAAACAAAAACAATACCCAGCTGTGAATGTGACTGGTGATAGAAGCAAGGTCTGATGCTGTAAAGAGCAATATTGCATAGGAACCTGGAATGTCAGGTCCATGAATTAAGGCAAATTGGAAGTGGTCAAACAAGAGATGGTAAGAGTGAACGTCGACATTCTAGGAATCACTGAACTAAAATGGACTGGAATGGGTGAATTTAACTCAGATGACCATTATATCTACTACTGTGGGCAGGAATCCTTCAGAAAAATGGAGTAGCCATCATGATCAACAAAAGAGTCCGAAATGCAGTACTTGGATGCAATCTCAAAAATGACAGAATAATTTCTGTTTGTCTCCA